>JABFPK010000192.1:0-18300 GCA_022817445.1 Habroteleia sp. ZL-2020
GGGCCAGGTCAACCCCATGTGTTACACCCATGGTCACAGCCCGATCAATTTCTAGAATTTCTACTAGGGCAGTATCTGATCAGATTAACTTACAACTGTTCAGAAACTTGACTAAAATTAGACGAATTTATATTAGGGTATAACATAATATTAAAAATATATTAATATAAATAATAAAAATAATTATTTTAAAATAATCTTACAAACTATTCTCTAAATTGTCTATATTGTTGGAATATAAAAAATGAAATGTTTAATATAAAAAAATTGAAAACCGGATAAAAAAGTGTCGGATCAATTAAAAGAATTAACGGCGACCAAAAAAATGTTAATTGTATTCCGCTATAAATAGAAACGCACGTGAAGTAGTAAACTTGTTAAACAGGCATTCATTTAAAGATTCTCGGTGTCTAGTACTTGACACTCGTTGGCCTTGAAAAGGATTGTCTGGAGCATTCCCATAAATCTTCATTGCACACGCGCATTGTTTTGAATACGTCTGGGTGTCTCGAAGGAATCTCACAGTAACCGGAAGTAAGCAGTTCGGGGCGCGAAGAGAGTTCATAGTATCAACGGCCTACGATTAGGAAAGTTTTCTGAAAACTTGAGTAACTTTGCAACTTGAGATCAGTGTGGGATGCGATCACGTGGTCAGTGTAAACATTAGCAAAACAACACTTAACTTCGAAACACGTGACCGGAAATTGTTTCAAATTTAATCGTTACTTGTCACCTCTTTTAGTTTGATGAAAAGCTTAAAGTAATATTGAAATATGGTTAAAATATATTGATAACATAAGATTTCTTATTTTTTGAACATTTACTTAAAAAATTGTATATTTTATTGGAAAGTTTTACTAAATTATTCTTTAAATTTTAATGGGAAATATTTTATTTTAGAAATATTTTTCACTGAAAGTTAGCAAAAGTCGTGCAAGTGACTCGACGAGGCAATTTTGTAGTGAGTGATGCGCGACATTAATTTCTCGAGTTTTGACTTATTATATTTTTTATAATTAGAGTTTTTTACATTTTCATATTTATTCAATCTCATATTTTGCAAAATTTCCTTAAAACAATATTTGTTAATATTTATTCTTGTATGAAAAAATCCTCTTGCTTTAACACATACTGATAAAGTGTTTATTATTTATCACTATAATTGCACGATGATATATTTAATAATAATTAAATATATCATCGTAAATTTGTTTTCCTTATAATATTAGAAAAAATTGTGATAATTCCATTAGAGCGTTTGACATTGATCCACGTTACACGCTACCTCATCTGACAATACACAGATTTAGTATTTCCAATATTAACACATTCATGCTTACAGTTCGACAGGAACCATTTTCGTTCAATTACACCACATATTGATAGTAACCCTCGGGCTTTGTGATGCTTCATGTTACTACAAAATTAATATACAATAACTGTAAAATTTACTTTTCTAAAATACCTGAGAAAATTGTTAAATTTTATAATTATTATAAATTTTCAGTTTAAGATAAAAATAAGAAGCAACTAATTTTATAAAATAAATTAAATTAAGTTCTTTAAACAATTCAAATGACTGAATGTCATTAACATAATTCAGAAAAAATAACAATTGTGTATAAAGGTTTCTCCAAGGTTTTATAATATCTTTTCTACAGGATTTTTAACTGTAAAATTTAAAAATTACTCTTATAGAAATAAAAATTAGTCGAAAAAAGGGGAAAATTTTGTCGGAGCAATTTATTTCTAATAAAATGTATATATTTGCATATACGAAAGTCAAACATTGCTTTATTTGAAGTTAAAATATGCCTTTCAAGGTCAAACAAAATTACTCTAAATTGGGGGAAATTTTATGCTCGCAAGAAGCAGTTGCTGACACTCAAATGATGACGCGGGCTATATGGCCTATATAGCTTATTATTTTCCTGTCGAGTTCGAATCTCGCAGCGGTTCAAGTTTCGAACGAAATAAATAAATATATAATTTAATTTTTATAATTTAGCTACTTGACGAAAATTTTCCCCCAATATAAGGTAAAAATTAAATTCATTCATTTGGTACAATTTGTATTTAGGCAATACCAAATATTATTCAGTTTTATGCTATTATTTTTACCATTTTCTACTGGAAAATATGCATTTTTATATTAATATTTTTCTTCTTAGTTATGTTAATAAATCAACTAAATCGCCTTATAAAACCAGTTTGCCCCAAGTTGGGGAACTTTTATAGTAGAAATAAGAGTATTTTTTGGAAAAATTAATTAAAAAATGTAAAAGATATATTTTAATTTATGTTTATAATATATATTATAACTGAATATAATAACAAGTTATCAAATATTAAAAATTAAAATACATGCTATCTACTTATTTAGAATTAAACTATATAATATACATTATAAAGTATTATACATAATGAAATAAATTTTAATTTAAATTTATTAAAATTAAATGTATATATATCATGCTTAACATCGGAGATATTTCTTTTAAAATCTTCATCAGAACTTCAGATTAATATATATTTAAACAGAATCTGATCAGATTCTCTTTTACTAGGGAACAAAAAGAGATGTTAAGTAATGTATATTAAATTTTATTTTAAGACATACCTTTAGAAACAATAAGATTTCAAGGGACTTATTTTAAAAAGTTTTTATATTATATTAATTACATTTACTAAAAACCTTTCAATAGGAATTCCTAAACTTTCTTCAATATATTTTAAATATGATCTTACCAAAAGAGTGAGAGAGAGAAGAACGAGAGAGGGAGAGAGACAGATTGAAGAATTATGACATTTATATTATAGAATATAAATTAATTTAATAATATTTTGATTATTTTAAGAAACAATTATTATTATTACAAATTTAATAATAACAATCAATATTCATTATTATTAATTATTGAACTTTAATTAAATAAAAATAGAAAGATTCGTGATATATTTCAGTAAAAAATAATGCAATAATTATTCATAAAAAGCATATTTCAAAAACCAAAAGTTAATGGAAAATGAAGCAGTCGAATTTTTTAATTTTGAAAACAATATTAAATAACTTATTTATAAGGTTTTGAAATTGTTAAATAATAAATTACGCGAGAGCAATCCCTTCCATAGAAACCACGCAATAAATGCTTCAACATTTTCGGTTGTGTATTCATTGCCACGAATCCGTTACCATTTTACGTAGAATTGTTTTCAGCTCGACCGAGCGCCATACCATCCTCATAATTCTGATCGACCAGTCGTTAAGTTAACCGGCTCCCGATTTCGATGTCCAACATGTACTCATCCCTATAAGTACCGCGTATGGGTGCACAACTTCATTCAGAACTATTCATCTGTAATTTAAAGAGGTGTTATATTGGAAAAATTGAACTGTATTTACACGAATATTGGTATTTACTCAATACCAAATAATTATTATAATATTATAAATAAATAAAATTTTACAAAAAAAATATAAAATTAAGAAAGCATAAACCTTTTTTTTAGTTTTTCAAAAATAGAAGAAAGAAAGATATTTAAAAAGATAATTAATATTATTATATTAATGCAACAAACAGTTAAATTAATATTGTTATAATGATTTTTCGAAAACGATAAGTTCATGTATGATATAAATTCGCATATTTTTCATTTTTTATTTTTATGTAAAATCATATTATTTTATTTATCCGAAACTGTTAAAAGATGAATGAGGGAAGGCGCTTACCTACATAGACAGAGATTGTGTCGTAGGAGTGCAGTGACGTGGCGCCACGAGGCCGTAAAAATTGTATTTTGACGGTAGTTCCCCTACGGTTTGCAGGTTGTATTTTCCCTTTCTATGACCCAATGCAGTTTTATCGGGTCAGTCACATTTGCATTGCGTCGCGATGCGGCGTTTCTCGTTTTACTCTGGTCTATGAACGCCTGAGCTTAAATTTATATTTTGAATACGCGTAACATATATAAAAACCGGCAATAGTCATTGCAAATTTGTTTACAATATTCGTTTCATGAACAATTGTAATTACAAAAAAGAATATTTTTCCCAATAGGATTAATTATCTTAAACACTATTTTTAGGATGTTAAATGTATGACTAAAAAATAATCTTTTTAATATTTTTTCAATAAAATGTTTTATATCGTGCAATTTTGAAACAATTTTATAATATTTTAAAATATTTGCAAATTTTGTTTTTGATTAGACATTTAATAATTTGAAAATATTACTCAATTATGTTAAGTATTTTAAAAATATTTAAATACTACAAAGAGTAGACTGCGGATATTTATGCAATAACATAGAACTGAATATTTTGCATAAAATGCATATTCTGCATATGCATACATTTTTCATAAAATGCATAGATTTTGCATAAAATGCATATTTTTTTGCATAAAATGAATATTTTAGTATTATTATTATTATTTCATGATATTTTGATTAATAATTTTTTTGTGTTCTTATTAGTGATCACTGATCACACCGATCAGTGTATTTATTATTATTATATCTTTCTCG
Source organism: Habroteleia sp. ZL-2020 (assembly GCA_022817445.1). Lineage (NCBI taxonomy): Eukaryota > Metazoa > Arthropoda > Insecta > Hymenoptera > Scelionidae > Habroteleia > Habroteleia sp. ZL-2020. The sequence continues at coordinate 4,528 of JABFPK010000192.1, forward strand.
ACGTATCTGTAAATTTTTTACTTATATAATTAAATTGCTTAGTTCATTTTCGAGCTCGTTCTCTGCGTATAAATTAATTTTAACAGAAAAAGGCATAATTTGACTGCAGATAATTTAGAAGAAACTATAGTTATTTATTGCCATTTAAATTATAACTACTAATATTTTGTATATTGTTACTAGTATTTGCTAGTTGAGTTATCGATTTTTTGTTTCATTTTTAGTATAAACATTTTGTTAAAAGGCACAAATACAGAGATATTTTTATTTTGAATATTTTGCATATTATGATATACACTTATAAAATAAATTAAAAATATTAATTATATTGATATATGTTAATATTACACTCAGAAAAATGTTTCATTCTGTCAACAAAAATTTTGTTTTACCAACAAAATAATTTAATTGAAATATGACCAACCAAATTATTGGTTCACACAATTAAATAATTTTGTTCGTTTAACAAAAGCATAACTAAATTATCTCAATCAAAAATTTCAGTTGATATACTACACCATAGTTATATATAATATAAAATTTTTATACAAATAAAGTAGTAGTATACAGTTTTATAATTGTACAATTATTTCATTAAAAAAAAACCTCCCGTTCTAGGTTTCGAACTTGGAACGCTGTGCTGTCAATCGAACGCTTCAACCGTTGAACTATTGAAAATACATGACGTCTATCATAAGTTAATATTTAATAAATAAATAAAAAATTATAAATAATATATATATATATAATAAATAAATAAAAAATTATAAATAATATATATATATATAATAAATAAATAAAAAATTATAAATAATATATATATATATAATAAATAAAAAACACTTAATAAATATGTTTTTCATGAAAATAAAATATTTAAAAATATTAAACAAAATATTGTATGAATATCAAGAGAATATTAAATATCCGGTCTATTTCATTTTTTAATAAGATTTAATATTTGAAAAAAATATTTTGTTATATCAACCAAAAAATTTTGTTTGAGCCAACTAAGTATAGCCAATCAAACTATTTAGTTGCACATAATAAAATATTTTTCTGAGTGTACAGCCTAATTCACAGAAATCGTTTTCACATAAATATCCGCATTCTAATACTGAGTATACCAACAGCTTATTTTTGGTAGAATCCGAATTGGGATTCCTATTTAAGATCACAATTCCCTTTTCTCATCTCCAATGAATGAGGTTGGTTGGAGGTGGGAATTCTAGACTGATATGGTTAAATAAATTTTGTGCATATTTTGACACATATTTGATCGATTTTCGATCAAAAGTAGATTTATCGATATATTTCTAAATTATCTAAAACACTAGAATGTATATACATTCGAAAAAATATTTAAAAAAATATTTAATTAAAAATTTGCATTAATAAGTTGACAAAAATTAATAAAGGAATATAGAAAAATACTTTATTTTATATATTCGATAATAATTTTTACGTTGATACGTTAATGTATTTATTTTTATTTAAATATATTTTTTAAGGTGAAGGTTCAAGCGTTTATTACTAGATTAGTGTTATTTGAAATAGATATGTTATAAAAACCTAATAATATCAGTTGAAACCTTTCCGCGGTTTTATCAATCTGGGAGAATATTATTTTTGCAAAAGGAACATCTTTTTTTGTCTATTGTTAGCGTACGTCTGGAACTACTTTCTGAGGTGATAAAAAAACGAGTTCCAAGAATTAAGAAAATTTACATTATTAAAAGTATTTCTTTATTTACTATACCATTCTTCTATCTATAAAGAATCGCGGACTGGTCTTGTTGATTATTAATTCATCACGCGAAAAAAAGTATTTACAAATACCCTAACCCCGTTGCATCAGACTTGAACATTCACCTTAATATTTAAATATAAACAAATCATTATTTCATTTGATATTTGTTCTATAATTTTTAGTACTACTGAATTGGTAACTGATTCAAGGGAATGGCATTATTTGGGAACTTTCGTGTAACAAAATATATTTTACGTCGAAGTCCAACGGAGTTGGTATTCGATTCAGCTATATATGGACGACGGTTTACTTGCACACGGTATCTGAAAATCGAGCACTGCACGTAAACAGCTCTGATGGATGGATTGTTTTCGCGCCTTTTGAAAACCAAGCAAGCAGTTGTTGACTGCTTGTTGACTAGATAACTAAAAGAAGGGTTGAATAAGTATTTATTTGTAAACCGTAAATTTATTCTATTGCCACAATTGCACAAATATTTCAAAATTTTTTAAACTTTCCATTGTAAGTCTATCAATACAATGCATACTATTATTGTGGGGATCATATTGCTTTTTATTTTTAAAATTTTCTTACTAAATTGTGTGAAATAATATATATATAGATTGATAATCAATTGATTCCGTCACTAACATAAAATGTTTGAAATTTTTTATCTAAAATTTTAACATTGTCTCTCAGCCCAGGCCTCATTAGTCAGTGTCATAATCTTGCAAACGTTTCTGTAATTCATCATTTAATGTCAAAAAACAAACAAAATTTTCTCAAAACATATATACACAATTTGAAGACACATGGATAAAAAACGAATAGTTCAGTTGCCATTATAATACATCAATGCGTTCGGTAAACTCCTTTAGATCGATTTTACTTATTTAAACGTGAAAAATGTTTTACCTAATTCAAAATTTATGGATACAGAAAGAATTATTTTAAAAACAATCGAAACATTACAAAGTGACAATTTAGTGTAACTTCGACAAGTTGTACAAAAAATGTCAGCATTGTAATCTTATCCTTCCATTAAGATTCCTTAAGCAGATCTCATCTTTACTGAAATCTTCTAGTTTCATTCATTTTACTTTTAATGAAACTTTTCTTGAGTGTATAATTTATGAAATCAGTAGTAGAGATACATTAGGTGAAAAATTAAAAAAGCTGTTTATCCCGCGTAGAAAAAATAATTCTGGTAAAAATCTGGTCAAGTCTGGCTAAGTTTGGCCGAATCTGGCTCATGATCAAGTTCCAGACGTTCCTTTTTTGAACAGTAATCTGGCCGTCCATACTCCTGCCAGACTACCAAAAAGTCTAGCATGCTATTTTTTGAGAATTGTTAAATGTAAATTTTGAATGCAAGTCTGGCGGTCCATGTTCCTGCCAGATTACTAAATTCTGGCATTCTATTTTTTGACTTACGATAAATTTTAATTTAATTAATAAAGTCTACGATCCAGACTTTATTAGTCTGGGATGTCAGATTTTGTTAGTCTGGAATAAATGTGGAACGCCAGACTTGTATTCAGTATCTAAACATGACAAAAATTTTGTGTGCCAGACTTCATTATAGTTTGGTAGGAGTTTAGGATGCCAGACTAAAGACAGTCTGGAACTCGATGATGAACCATACATTTACCAGACTTTCACTAAATTTATCCAGACTTTAACCAGACTTTCGACGTTTTAGTTTTTTCTACGCGAAGTGGTATGTGAAAGATGGATCTTTTCAGAAAAAATGAAAAAATTAATATCATACGAACCACTACTATTATAAGATATACTTCTGGCTGATTTTAGCGATGATCATCGATCGCCCCCAAACTTATTTTTTGACGGTATTTCTTTCCTGGTATCCAGAGCGGAAAAGAACAGCATGGAATGAGGCTGGCTCATGTCCGCGACCCAGCGACATGCCATGCTGTTTCCAGGCTTGTGCCAGTCCTATTCCACGTTATTTTGATTTTTTCCTACTTTTTAGAATGGCATCAGGCTGGCATTGGTTTGGCAGTGGTTTGGATTGTGGCTGGCTCATGTCCGCGAGCCAACCTCATGCCATTGTTCTTTTTCCGCTCGGGATGCTTGGTTGGAATCATCGGTATAGACAGAATCACAGTAGCCCGTGCATTAGACACTATAGGAATATTAAGATAGATCCACTTTAGAGGGTGTGTAAATAAAATCGTAAACTGATTTCATTCAACTAAATTTTATTGTTGCAAGTTTCAATTGCGCTTTGCAAAATTTACATTCGAAGGTAATACTAAAAATGGAAGTGCGTGAATGAACTTAATACGTAATGGTTATACTATTTTCAGACAATGCATCGGCAGGATAGTGAAAGAATCGATATTGTTTTTGATATTGTATAATTATTGCAATTATTGTAGACCTAATCAATGAACTTATTATTTTAATGATTTTATTTCGGCGTTTATTGTGGCAAAGGTATATATATATTCGCGGCCACTACAATGACTCAAAGAGGAAAAAATTAAGGAATTCCGAATTACTCTATATGTTTAAACTCACTGTGCCATTTTCCTATGCAGAAAAGTTGAAGTTTAAATAAAATATTGTATTTCATCTCCGCGCGCAAAATATAAAGTGTTTGTATTTAATTCGCTAAATGTGTGAATCTCTACAAAATTATTGGTTTAGCATCGATGCAATTAATATACTATAACCTATAATCTGGAACTATAGTATATATTCGTTCTATTATAAGTAGAGATGGCATACGTGTTTTATTGTAATTTATTCAGTTGCGTCGTCCATACATATTTCCGCTTTAGTTCAAATATTAAACATTGTTTATGCAAATTGAAATATTATTAAATGTAAAAACGAGATTCATATTTAATATATACTAAAATGCTATTTTTAAAACACTTAGAAGTGCCATTTATAAAATTGATAATGTAACTATAATAATAAAATATTCAATGATATTTCAAATTGAATATATGCATAATTTAAATCTGTTTTAAGTATGATGTTGTGTTATATATACACTGAGAAAAAAGTTAGAGTAAGTTTAGCAATATTTTCTGACCCAAGTAGGATATATTTGTATTATATAATCATACCTGCTGTATTTTATAAGTAAATATATTGTAAATTATGAATCAAAGTGCAATTCGTATCGCAAATTATTTTAGAAAATATATCATATATTGATAGAATACAAGTATATAATACAAGAACATATACCACTTGGGCTAGAAAATATTGCAAAATATACTCTAACTTTTTTCTCAGTGTATAATTTGAGAGTTAAACCAAAGATAATGACAGAAATTATGTTTTTTTGTTTTTTCTGTTTGCTCTGAGTTAATTTTTTATATAATACATTTAATAATATTAAAAGAAGAACCCCAGTTTCTGTTATATAAATGCTTATTTTTAATATATATTGTATAAATAAAATATATATTAATTTTATGTTATGAAATATAAATTTACGTAAAGTTTACAAGTCTGTAATATTAGCCGAGTTCTCTAAACTCTTGTTTGTATATTTGCCTTTGATTTTGAAAGTTCTGTGTTCTAAGTTCCGTTTTAATCTCTCTTCTCTCAAAACAAGTAAATGTTAAATAATATATATTTATTTATAAAATCAATGTGTTTAGATACATTAATGCGTTATCTCATGATTTGTTTTTTTTTTAATGCTTTGGATTATAAAATGTTGATTTCCATATGACCGATTTATTATTGCATATAATTTTATTTATATCACGCTGAAAGTGAATATAAAAATTATTAACATTAGTATTATTAAAGAAAATTTGTTTCGCATTGAAAGAATCAATGTCAATTTGAAATTTGTATTGGTCATGTAAATATATAATATATAATATCATATAGTTTAGGTTTTCGGTTAGTTTTCTGAATGCAACTGTGAAAATAGTTCTCGTAATATTGATATACAGCTGAGTTACATCAACATTATTTTTAGAACAATTATAAATATTCCAATTAATACAATTATTCTGTTTGGAATGTTAATTTTATATATATAGAAATATAAATAATTAACGTGCACTTCTTTTTATAATTTGAATTATTCATTTTTATAAATATTTAATATTAATATTCAAAAATATCATGGATTTCATCTCCGTCATTGTATATACCTTCTTAATGTTTTACTTCAATTCTGAAATTAAAAATAACTTTCTTTTCTCTCTACTAAAGGCAACACTAGAAATTCTGCAAAAATTACAGTGATATAGAAAAGACAAAACTCATTATATTTATTTATAGCGTTCTATATTTTATTTCCAAATATATATAATGCAAATAATAATATTATTTTATAATTAATAAATACATTAAAACTATAACATGATTTACATATACAATGTCATTTTGTTTTCAATTTATGAATATTTTCATAGTTTTATTAATAAATAATGATCACTAATTTATATTATATATTATATATTATCATGAAGAAAGTCTTTTTTATATTGAAAAAATATAGTTCTTTTATATTTTTAAATTCCGTTATTTTCTACAATAATATCTACTTCCATACAAACAAATTTTTTTTTATCGAATTATATATTGCTGCACATCATCTCACAATAAATTATTTATTTGTAAATATCCTTTATTTGACTGCCGGTTGTTCATTTTAAATTACAAATTTGTAATTTGAAACTTAATTTTTTATTTCTCCGTAAAGGTACGATTAGATTCAGAATTCACAAGGAATTCCGTTTAAAACTTGACCCACTTCTAAAGAAAAAGTAAATCTTGAGGCGCGCCGTGCGCGCTTTCTGGTCAGCTTCTAATCAGATTTTGATGAATCCTACTGCTCTCTAAAATTGGATCAATTCTTACAATATTCCACCTCCATTTTTTCTTTTCAAATTTCTAATATATTTATATTTTACGACTAGAACGGTTTTGAGTTCATTGCCTTCGATCCGTCTGCTCGTTCTTTATAATATTATATTTAACATCTCTTCGAGTCCGTTTCTCTATACGCGAATGGATCTGAATAAAAACTGAAAAGAAGGCCGCCAAAATGGTAATTGGCAACGTTCGATTAACCGCTAACAAAATAATTTATTTAAAAAGACAACTTTTTCTCCTCGGATGGTAACCCCGGACCGCGCGGGTTGACTGGTCCGTCTGCTGTTTATCTCGCAAAACTCTATTACCGACGTATTCTGTGAATTTCGTGCTCGGCGGACGAACGAGCTTGACGCAATGAAATTTGAACGTAAAGCGGCGTTACGCCTGAAACGCGCGAGGATCCTTGTCGCTCTACCGTGGTCGCGCAGTCGGTCTCCTTTCTCCTCTAGACTCTTTCGCAAAATAGCGGGGCGCGACGCTCGGGCGGCACAACGCCAGCAGTAGTTCTATATAGGAACGACTTTAGCTCGCAGGAGAAACGTTCGTCGTTGCCTGACCGATCTGGCAACGACGCACGCAGCGCTCGCAAACGTGGCAACAGCGCAGTGACTCAGCAACTACGCTAATGCCTCACTACTATAAGACTCGAACGTGCGAGACTTTTGCAACTTGGTTTTCAAACTCGATTCTACGCCAAAAACAATCATACTTTATTTTTTCCAATTTTTCTTATTCCAATTAATTCATATTATTATTTAAAATTAACTAATTCTAATTTGATTAATACTATTAAACTGTTTTTGCTTATTTCAGCTCAATATATATTCGCTATCCGAGAGACATTCGCGTTACAACATGACAGTGAAATATTAAGTATGATTAAAAATATTGGTAATACTGCATAAGTCTCAGTGTTTATGGATTAAATTAAATTAAATGGTCGTTTAGATTCGAAAATATTGGGATAATTTTTATTGTCTTCATTTTTGAGATGAGAATTAGTTTAATTGATCATTTTGTGAAGAATTATAATTATTATTCACTCCGTTATCGCCCTTTGCTCGATGAGAATAATTATTTAATAATATTGTTCCGAATTTGCTAAACTCTATCTTCAGACTATCATTTTTATGAAATGATAGGATTAGGATAACATTTATATTTTTATATTAGCGTAACACGCGCAGACGTATATTTATGCAAAATTATATATTTTTTTATTATATAAACAGGTCAATTATTATAAATACTCTGAACATTTTTAAATATTTACTATATCTTTTTTTATAGTTGTGTGTATATGTATAATTCGAATGATTTTCTTCCATATCATTTATTTACACTAAATTTTAGATTTAAAGTATACACACACACACACAGAAAATTGACATTCGTTTCATTTTTGAATTGTAATTTTAATTAGTATACATATTATTATTTTACATTTTTAAAGTTTATAAATGAATAACTTGCAATTATATATTTAGAAAATAATATTTTTAACATTATAATTTTAATATTTGTTGAATGTATGTTTATTTTATTTCTCGTTTAATTTTTATGATTCATAAAATTCATTGGGTTTTTAAAATGTTTGTTGACTTCTATTATGTACAATTTAATGCTTAATTTATGAGAATACAAATTTTATATAAATATGTTATTATATTTTTTAAAATTGTATTATATATACATATATTTACTTCGGTGTTCCAAAAGCAAATATTTTCTTCGCCAATGAAAATGTATACCTATAAAGTTTTTAAGCATAAGAAATATTGATTTAGTTAAAACTAATTTGAATTTAGATTAAATTTATATGTAAATTTATATAGATTAAAGAAGCTGTTGAAGTGTAAATTATTGCTATAATTTTAGTACATTTGCTTTCTAATATTAACAATTAAAAAATAAATTATCTATGTAGCTGGGTATTTAACGTGTGAAAATATGTAACAAAACTTTTCCAGGTATTTTTATATATGTGATAAACGCGTAGAAACGTTGACTCAATACTTGTGAAATTTAATTTATATTGCAAAAAGGAAAATTTATTTAAAAAATATCGCAATTTACAAAGGAAGAAAGCTGTCTTTTAAATTGTTTAAAATATATGTTAGATTTTAGGCTTTCAAATTTAAATATTTTCAGTTAAATTTAAAATTATCTAAATTATTTTTAAAAATGGTTTTTAATTATATTACATATTAATGTTTTTCATTTTAATCCAAATTTCATTCCTTAAAATATATAATTCAGATAATTTATGGCGGCGCACAAGAATATTTATTTTGATGTGAAATTCTTTAATTAATAAAAAATTTTTTTTTCAAACATATTTTTTAATCAAAAATATAATTTTCCACTAAAAATCATAAAAATATTCTTAAATTTTTCTTTAATAAAAGTATTTTTCATTTATTATATTATATAAAAAATTATATTAGAAAGATTTTGAAGGAGATATAATAATTTAATAATTAGTTACTTTGTGTACAGTATACAATAAATAGAATATTTTTAACTTTAATTTGGACTCTTTCATAACTTACATGACATAATAATTTTTCTAATAAGTTTTATATAAGAAAATTTGTCTTGAGCTTTCAGTATGGAATATAACATATTTATCCAATATTAAAAATAAAATTCTAAATATATCGAATATATCTTATATTTATATTTTTTTTACTACTGCCATAAAGTTTAATTTATATTAGAATATTATTTACAGAATAAAACATTTAATAAGGAAATGAAAAAAATATTCCTTGATTATAAAAATATTCGAATATGCATTTATTAACTTATATTCCAATTTCGTTAGTAAAAATCAATATTGTAAGTTATTAGAATTTTTGATCTCAAGTTGAAGGAAAACATTAAAAGCATATTCCATAGCTAAATTAATTGGTGAAAAACATACAGTATTCCATTAATGTTTTATATGCGAACTATCACTGCCATTCAATTAAATATTTACGTTTTACTTATTTACTTGTAATAAATATAAGCATGGCATAAAAACTAAAGTGTATATTTTAATTAAAAACCTTAATAAATCATAAATTAATAATTAGGAGTTCTGTGGGTTAATTTAATTTATCTAAAATCGAATATTATTTTCATTTGCGTGTTAATATAATATCAACTTAAATGCAGTGCCATAAAAACTAGCAGACTTTTTAGGATGATAGGGTCCTTGAAGGCCAAACTTGTAAAACATGCGTATAAAAAAAATTATAGACATATATACATGTATATATATATAATAAAACTCAAAAGATTAAATTTCCTTATAATTTTATATTATTTAATATTTTAAAAAGTTATAGAAGTAAAAGTAAATAAATTATTGCTAGCAATTTTCCATTCAAAATCTTAAAAATCCTTAAACTAATCTCTAAATAGATTTATTGTATATGACGTCACTGAAGAAAATGACCATTAAAAATCAATAGAAATTGTATGTGTGTGATATTTTTATATATAATATATATGCACATACATACATATATATAATATATAATGTAAGTTAATGCTAAAAAATTTTAACATTATTTATTAATTAAGTATAACATTATTTGACAAATTTAATGCTATTAATTAAAAAAAATAAAATTTTTTTAATTAAAAAGATTATTAATAAAATATTATTAATTAAAATGATATTAAATGAAAATGTTAAAAGTACTTTAAAAATATTGCTCAAATTTTGGTGTAAAATTTAATACTATGTGGTATCTTATATATTTCTATCGATTTAGGGTATAGAAATTTAAGTCACTCGAGTGTAAAGCGACAAAACAAGAGTAGCATAACAGATATATAACTTCTTATTATAATTTTGACGTACTCAAATTTTTTAGTTCGTATTAGATAAATAATAAATTATTAAAATTTACTTCGAAAAACTCCAACTTAAATATTATTAATGAAATAGATATTCTTAATTCAGTGTTTGAAGGTTAAGTAAATTTATAATCATTTTCTTAAATTTTTCCACATATATATTACATATATAAATATAAATGCAATATATATAAAAGTCCTGCCAAAAACTAGAGCATGCAATGTTAGTTGTTCAATGAGAATGAAAAATACTGTAATTCTAAACGATTTTCTTTAAATATACGTTACATTTTTACACTCTTTTGATACCTATTAAAACGTAAGCTCTATGGTGCTGGCTTACAAAAGATCTAGCAGTGATCATATACAATGCACGGCAGGGAAGATAAGTACATTTTAAAAGCCATTAGTACAAGATTTGTTGATCACGATGAAAACAATTGCAATGACTAGATTTAGTGTCTGTTTTTATCAACTAAATCTAGTTGTTGCATTTTTTTATGTCGTCAATAATAATTGTTATAAAACGTTTATTGCCATTGACGGTTCGAAGACAATGTTGATTAAATCTAAACGGACCTGATAAGATCTAAAAATCTGTCTTTATATTAGTACATTTATAGAAAAATCTTATTTTCCTGGTTAGGTTTATTATCTTTGGTGTTTGAAATTCGATTTCATCTAAACAAATTAAATTTAAAACAATTTAATAAATCCGAAAGATCTGCCAAAATCTGATTAGGTCAGGAGATTTAACTAGATCAAAATAAATTGTTGAGAGAGTGAAGTTTCTAAAAATTATTCACGAAAATTTATAATTCATCAACTGTATAGTAAAATGTAAGTTAATATTTTTATTTTTAGTGCTACATAAATAGATGAAACATTTCACTGAAAACAAATTTTGAATTATATAGTTAAGCAAATTCTATTTAATATATAGCAGTAAATTTATAGGCAAGAGGTTTCTGACACATGTGGGAGAATTTTCTACTTTTCAAACAATAAAACTAAAATTCATTATTATATTCTAAAACATGTATTTTAGTTAGTTAGTTTCTTGACGTCATTGAAGACGCTATAATAGCTGTGCGACTTCGATCAGCCAAAATTAGAATGATAAGTATTCTCATACAATTCTAATATTTTTGTTTATGTACAATATTGCCTATATATATTTTTGTATTATATTTGTATTGTATTGGTATTATATTTATATTATATTTATATTATATTTATATTATATTTATATTATATTTGTATTATATTTATATTATATTTGCGCGCACATACACACACACACATTATATTTACAGATGCAATCGTTTTGAATAATTTGAAAGAGTAACAGTGGAAATTATCATATTTGTGAAAAATTAAAAAATTAAAAATTATGTACAACAAATACTGCATTATTTTCATGTCTATATTACCCGTTTATGTACGGTAATATTGGAGTAATGCAGTCTTATATGCATGCTGCACATGCGCAAACATATCAAATTCCGTGCAAATAAGGTTATGACCGCTAATAAATAATTCCTGAAATCCGTTATTTGGTGTGCACTTGTGAGAAAAATATTGTTTGTATCCAGGATATAACATTAACAATAAAATTAAATAGCATGAATGTGACAAAAATAATTAAACATTTTTATTTACAAATTTTATTTTATAATATTTTATGTATTTGTTCACATGAAACGTTTAAATACACTCAAAGAAAAAAATGGTTACTGTAACTATTTAGAATAGTGAATTTTAAATCTGTCAATTTTTTTATGGTTATAAATACCATGTTAATAAAAATATAATTTTCAGCAATAATTATTATTGATAATTACATACATAACTTTATAGTTTAACGTAATAATTTATATATAGGACATATATATTTTCATTTTTTTTTCATGGAAGGTACTGTAGCCATTGTCATTACTATGACTATTTTTGTTTTATACGTACTGAAATAATTTCTATTTGATTTATTATCAAATAAGATTATGCAAACCTTTGAATTTGATGACATCTAAATGATATGTTATTTTACATAATTATTTTTATATTATATTATTATATATTTCTTCTAAGTAAAATTGTTTAAAGACGATAGTTATTCCAAAAACTTCTCGCATAATAATTTTTTAGGGTAATAATTATTGTAAATAATTAATGTTGTAAATATAAATTGTCAAGATAATCATTAGAACAAGCACAAATTATAAAATTTGTGTTCACATACCATGAGGAATCCATTTAACTTCATCAACTACGACATAACCTTCAGAGCAGTTTTATTGCTATTTTGCAGACCGGCCAGTAAGTATTTTTTAAACTACATAAAAACATTAGTATTGGTACACTAATGGTTAGTTCAAACTCTATTATATATATAAATATATAGTGTACATGCATATTCTGCATGTCAAATATATTTATATCTGTGTTATAATTAATTTTTCTAGGAATACCTATGTTATTATAATTTACTTAAAATACAAAGAAAAATTATAATTAAAAGCATAAATGAAATATAGCAGTTCTGTATTGAAAACTTGATAGCGCAAAAATTATAAATCAAGTCTGATTACATACTAAATTTCTAGTATAATATTTTAGAATTTTCTTATTTAGTTTTCAATTAAACTACAGGCGAATGTACAATCTAGTCTAAACGCTTCCCGAATAGCCGAGATTATTAATTAATAATTCAAATTAGTTAACATATTTTTTAATTAATTTTGACACACAGATGATGTTACTTTGAGAAAGTTGAATGAACTTGTTGTCAATAGTTATTATTAGAATTATTAAAATTAACTCTAATTAGATACGGATAAGTAGGGGGCGTGGACACCCCCTTTTGACTTTTATGTCATTATATGGTATACCGAAATACGTTACAAAGAAAGAAACAGACAGTAATATACAGAGAGTCACCTTGAATTGAGTGCTCTCCCTCAGTTCAAAATTTTCGGTATCCGTTCCTGACTATAATGTATAATTATTCAAATTACAAATCATATTTACAGAATTAATAGGTTCACATTTTCATACATTAAATTAACTAACAGGAATATTTGTTTATTTGCGACTATGACACAAGGTCAACTATATTTGACTTTTTCTCGTTATGATTTCATATAAGAACTCTCGTATCATATATACAGGGTGTCCTAAAAGTTCCGGGACGGTCAAATATCTCGGAAACTACGCTTTGCATCGAGAAACGCTGAAACACGTGTTTGATATTTTTAAAAAAGCTATCAAATGACACCAAAATTGACCCC
>JABFPK010000193.1:4901-18263 GCA_022817445.1 Habroteleia sp. ZL-2020
TCAATTAACTAAAGAAAATTCATAGAAATAATAAGTTACGAGTAATTTTGAATGTCTATTTTAATTTAAATTTCAATATTTTAATTTCGTTGAATAATTTGCTCAATATATTATACTTATTTTTAAGAAATCAATGCACTCGGACTTTATTAATAAAAATAATACAAATAAAATTTTTAAACTTTACTTAGATTTATCATTAGGAATAATAAGAAAATATCTTATTTCATTGCGTTTGCTTGAAAATTCAATTGAACATTTTTGATTAGGTTATGTTCAGTAACAATGAAAAGTTTTAACAGAATACGAATCATTATTATCATTATTATTGTTATTATTATGAATACGGATTATTATTAAATAAGTTCGTTTATCGGGAAAAAAGTGTTTTATTTGGAAAAGCGTAAAAGTTTTGTTATAATACTTTTTTTTACCAACATTGTTACGCGCGAATTCGACATTATCACGAATTTCTCTAATATTAAATTATTATTATTTATATAATATTGTATTTCCTTTGTAAATTATTGTTTTTATTTAAAACTCATATAATTAATTTAAAGCTTAATATATATTTCGTATGATATAAATCATAGTATTTATTTCCAATGGTTAATACACGTGTTGATATTTATTTCAATGCAATTTAACTTAAAGAATATATAAATTCATTTTGAAAACACGTTTAACATAATAAATCTTATTTAAATTGCATTTAATTAATTTTCGAGTCTTAGGAAATTCACAAGGCAATGTGAAATAATATAATTTATTTATTATCTCACACTAAGTACACGGTCTAACTTTCTAAGTGTTTAGAATAAGATAATAGAACGTTGCTATTATTGAAAATTCAATGAAATCCGTGCACTTAAAAATTTATAACACATCGCTCTATATTACTGCACTTTAGTAACGTGTAAAGTCCGATAAATTTAATTAACGAATAAACGGGGTGTCCAAAAAGTTTGGAAACAGTTAAATAACTCGAGAAAAGCACTTTCTTTATAATTTTGTAATTAAAATTAAAAAATAAATAAGTATTGTTCCAAATAATCTGGAGAAATACTGGTAATTTCAGAAGTTATAATACATTTAAAACTCGAAATTATTGTTAAAAAAGAATACTTTTCAAATAAAATCTACGTATTTCGTAGTGTACATCATTTAAAAATAATCACAAAAAAATAATACACAAACGTATTTTTTCGTTCTTCAACTTAATATGTTTTTCTCGAGCCATTTGAACATATCCAGAATTTTCGGACACCCTGTATATTATTTACTTATGCGCTAATATTGACCATATTGAATATGAATATTTTATAAATATATGAATGCGTGCAATACTTATTAGAGATTAAACACATCTTATAAAACTAATCAAATTCACTTTATTAAATTTATTAAATAATTAGAATATGGAGATTCATTATTTTGCAATTTTTAAATTTTATATGCACTCACGAATGTATGTGACATTCTGCATTGTTCGTATTTCTTTTTTGCAATAAAATTTTAATTACAAACGAATTCAGATTGAAAATTATTAGTAAGTAAATAACTTTTGACGTATTTCTATTGTTTTGAGAAAAAAAAAAAATTTTAACTATTATTATTAATTGTTTAACTTAAACTTAAAACATATTTTTTAATAAACTGAAAAAATATATTAACATTTTTTTTAAATAATTTACTAATATTTTGCAAAAAATATTTTATATAAAAAATTGTGGAAAATGATATTTATTTTTTCATTGTTTAATTTTAATTTCAATATTTTATTTGAAATTGTCAAAATCTGAAATTGTTATTTATTCTGACAAAATTTCATTGTGTATAATTTATTTTTATATTGTAATGCGACCATTTAGTCTTCATTACATTTACATGAAATATATTAATTATTTTGTACAATTTTCAACTAAATTATAAAACAAAATATATACTAAATTATACATAAAATAGTTGTTTATGTATGTGTTTATAATGCAATAAAAAGATTAGAATTATAAAAAGTTAGAATTTTATTGAAAAATAATTATAATTTATTTGCCTTAATTTAAATATCATTATTTAAATTAAATACTTTAAATAATTATATTTTATTTAATTTAATTTCTTGTATAATATTTTTAATTGAATGATTTAATTACGTGTGTGGCTTGCCTACGAGTGTAATTGTAAAAACGTATTTCATACTTAAATTTCATTATTAATTTAACTTTTTAATCGAAATTTTATTTAGTGTGCAAAATAATAAGTATCTAACTTTATATTACTTTTATATAATTACGCGACAAATAAATTTATAACCTACAAGCATAAGCAATTTTTATTTTAATAAGTTATAAAAATTTAAAGTTCATACTTTTATTAAAACAATTTAAAAAAATAGTATACGGATACAAAACTGTTTTATATAAACGTATGAAAATAAATATTGCGAGGAAAGTGTTTAAAAATCATATTGCTTGAACCAAGAAATATTTACTTTGCAACGGAATCTGCGTTTTTACGTCACACGTGCCCATAATTTCATTTACTTATAATAAATTCTAATATAGGAGTCGTGCTAAAATATTTAAATGAAAATATTTAATTTTATCGATTCTCGATATTGCATTGTGTATGCCAATAAAACTAATAAATTTATGTTATCTGTTTATTCTTATAACCTCTTTTTATGTATGTTGAATTAATTAGTTTCATGATTTTGTTATATAATAATAATAATAATAATAATAATAATACATTTAATTAATAATTCTAATTAATAATAAATTTTCTACGGAGTGCTGCTATTTTTATCGTCCTAAAATTGTGGCATCTATTCGGCGTTGATTTCATATAGCAATCACAATTATAAACTTTCTCTTTTCTGAGAACATAAAAATGTCTTGTTCAATCGAATATCCTCAAACTTTACTGTTCGCATTTGTACAAGTTTTTAAGGCTTGTTTTCCCAACTTGCCTATACGATTGAAACATTTTTTACAACAGTTACGCATATACGGATTCTTCGTGTGGGAACAAGAACATGTTTCCCAAGTTATAACATCTTACGAATGTTTCCCTGCACTATTCATATTTCAGAAATTTTCCATTTAAGTGGTTAATATCAACTTGTTTTACGTTCGACAGACTACGAACACTGTTGGTGAAAAACTCGATTATAATATAATATTTTGCTAAACTAGTCCTTCATTTGCATTTAATTATCGTCGAGATTAAATTTTTCAATTATGTTTAATTTAATAGAATTGACATAGATTTTATGTAGAAAGAGCGTTTATTTTATTTATTCGTTCGGTCTTAGTCAATTCCACGTTTTTACATAAAAATGAGAATATGTCGTAAAATGAATGTGTTTATTTTGAGTTAAAATATGACTTTCAAGGTGAAACAAAATTACTCTAAATTGGGGGAAAATTTATGCTCGCGCAAGAAACAGTTGCCGAAACTCAAATGATGACGCGGGCTATATGGCCTGTATAGCTTATTATTTTCGTAAGCTGATTCGTGGCCGAGTGCGACTTGAAGCGTGTGTCGAGTTCAAATCCCGCAGCGGTCCAAGTTTCGAACGAAATAAATAATTTAATTTTTATAATCTAGCTACTTGACGCAAAATTTCCCCCAATATAAGGTCAAAATTAAATTCATTCATTTGGTACAATTTGTATTTAGGCAATACCAAATAATATTCAATTTATGCTATTAGTTTTACCGTTTTCTACTAGAAAATATGCATTTTTGTAATAATATTTTTCTTTATAATTATGTTAATTAATCAACTAAATTGTCTTATAAAACCAGTTTGGGGACCTTTATAGTAGAGATAACAGTATATTTTGGTACTTATTTCTCTCAGTGTATGTATGTATATATAAAATATATATAAAATATAATTTCTACATGAAATGCACGTAAATTTCACGCTAAAAAATTGAAAATAATATATATATATATAATAATAATATATATATAATATATATATAATAATATATATTATTTTCAATTTTTTAACGCGAAATTTACGTGCATTTCCTATGAAAATTCTATTTTACACTACCTTGTACATAAATTTGTCCCTGTATGCATGGTTAATGCAAAATTGATTGGTAATTAGTTGAAAAATGAATGTTTTTTGACACGGAACTTAGTAGCGGTGGAGATACAGATCAATAAGGAATGAGACGAAACTTTGATTGCAGGAAAATGTGTTTTGCGAGAAAACGTGGAAGGCGAAAGTTGACGCCGAGCTTGAAAATTACCAGCAGGAAATAACGGAAGCTATTAAAAATGGATATGACGGCGCGGACTCTTCGGACGAGAGCAAACAGTGGAGCTTCGCCGGAGCATTCTTGTATTCGCTCACGGTCGTCACCACCATCGGTTCGTAACTGCGAAAGCGAAATTTAATTTTACGAAACCGCGCTACTTATTCGCCTTTCCAAGTATTTGTAAAGGTCGCTTCAAATACAAATCAACAATTCGCAGGCTGCGATATCAAAGATCACTTAAAAATATCTCAATCGCGAACAATTTGTAATATTTCGAAAGCCTCGATCGAACGTTTGAACCAAACAAATTTAGTAAAATTAAAGTGAATCGCGTTTTACTCGAACTGTAATATTATGATTTAATCCGATTAATATTTTTCCAATTTAATCCGACTCAGAAATTAAATTGGCATAGGAATTCAATTAAATCAGTTTAATAACTAAATTCAAAGATTAAGAGTCATGTAATTTTTATGAAAGATTAATATTTGAATAAAATCATTATTGCTGGGAAGAATTAAATTTTTGTTGAGGAATGGTCGCCATTGTTTGATTTGCTATAATTAATCTAATAGATTGCTTTGAGTGGCAATTCGTGATTTCAAAAAACTTAGGTTTTTGCAATTTGGTACAGGTTGTCCGCATATTTCTGATCGAATAATAAAACGAACGCGATGTAAAAACTATGTACGAATGCAATTTTATATTCCGACTGTAATTGATATTTATCGATTTTCGTATAATTACTATTTAAACTAATTTCAATAAATTCCTTGGTTGGTTTTAATTATGAATAAACACGTGCAAGATATTTATTTATAATTATATAATTTGATTAATAATAATAAATATAGATTATTTAAATAGTTTCATGTAATATAATAATAAACTTTCAATTATTTACTTTTGTTTTTTAAATTGTCTTAGTATTTTGTAAGTTTAAATGTATTTTCATTTTTAATTAAATTTTTTTATAACAAGCTGCCAAAATTATTGGAAATTTTTTTTTGTTATTTGCCTTATAGTAAATGCAGTACAATTCGTAATTACGTATACGGATATAATGTACACTCCTTTAGGATTAATATTAAAATAAATCTTTTTTTAATATTTTTATTGCAAAATGAAATTGCACGTTTCGCCTGAAGTTTGAAATTAACGGCCGGCTCAAGAGACGCCAGTTTCATGTTTTGTACACAACACTATAAGGAAGACATTTATTTTCTGGCGTGAAGATGTTATTTTCTTGACTACATATTAAGACAAATTTTGTCTTCCAAATAAGGAATTTGTATGTAAAAAATAATTAAAAATACTTACGATAAAACTTTATTTTAAACAGAACCACTATAAATTATACCTAAAAACAATAAACACCTTTCAAATTGTTTAAACAAAAATGAATTCCTTAAACAAATTAAAAAAAAATTTAAATCACTCGTGGCAATATGTAAATTTTACAACAACAATACGCATTGTAAAATTCGCTGACAAAATGAAAAATGTTTTATTTTATCATCATTTTAATTTACCTTTTTTATCCTCAGTTTCGAAATTTTTTCCGCGACTTGCAAAAGTTATATGAAATAATTCAAACTTTAATTGTACAACGTGAAAGTTGGTTCAAGGAATGAATGCAACAAACTATATAAAAATTTGGAGCAAAGTACCATAAAAAATGTGTAAAAAATTAGATAAAAAACTTTGCAATTCCTCGTTCGATAATGCGAAACGAAATAACATATGGAAATAAGATCATAAAGATTTAAGCATATTCGCATAAACCACACGAGCTCGTATAAAGTTTTATTAGACGTTATTTATTTTATTTTATGTCGGACGCGTAACGAAAGCACGAAGCAGAACATTATTACATACCCGGTTTTAAATTAAAAATAAGACAATTCGAAAGTTATTCGCGAGAAAAATATGCGCAGTCGCTTTATTGAGAGCGAATTATTGCGATATTACGGAGTATTAAAAACGTCCAGACGTATTGTAAATGCGATCAAACATTGAACGATGTATTTTCAACGCGGTTCCGATAAAACGGAACTTCGGATCATCAATAGGCTTGAATTTTTAACCGGTTCGTTCGCTTTGCACAACTTTTCTCTGCGAAGCTATAAATAAACTAACTAACACAATGTTTGTCTGAACTGGACGGGGAAGGTCTAAAAGTTGTCGTGATAAATGATAAAAGATGTAAATTTTGCAAGCGCATGCGCGCAAGTGGTTGTGTTTTCATTTTCAAGCTAGTCGTCGCGTTCTCCATGTTTCAGGTTACGGGAACACTTGTCCTAGAACGAGATGGGGCAAAGTGGCAACGATCGTTTACGCCATTGTGGGGATGCCCCTGTTTCTCCTTTATCTCAGTAATATCGGCGATATTCTCGCTCGCAGTTTCAAGTGGACGTACGCCCGATGCTGCCTCTGCAGGTTCAAATGAATTCCCGTTATCCTCAAAACTCAAAGTAAAAACGAAGAATTCGTTAAACGCACAACTCCCGCGTCTCCCTCTCAAATTACCAAGGGAAATTGGCCAAAGAACCGGACGAGAGCTTCCTGCTAAATCCCACTTTGCTAATCTAAGAAAATGATCATAAGATAACCTTGAATGTTCTCCAATTTTACTATTCACTGTTCTCCAATTTTAAATTTCAAACTGTAATTTGCAAATGTAATAAAAACGGTTTTGTTAAAGATTTTGCAAATCTGATTATTTTTCGCAAAAGAGCGAAATTGTGTAAAGTATTTACACTGAGAAGAAAGTATCACGAAAGAGTACAAATAGTGATTGTAAGCAGAACACGTATCAGATTTTTGAAGACATTTCCTGTGAAAAATCTTTCAAAATCTGATACAAAATTGGATATTTGTTCTGTTTACAACCACTTGCACTTTTTCCTGATAGTGGTTCTTAAGTGTAATTTTGCAAATTACGGGATTAGGAAAAGTAAACTCAGATTATACTTTGAAAAAAAGATTATCGAATTAATGTTTCTAATTTGATATTTGCAAGCTTCTTTTTTAATTAGGTGACAAGTTTTATTTTTAAATCCAACAGAAATACTAACAAAAATAACACAAAAATATGATTTAACCGCGAATTAATTTCTAATATGAAAATGCCTGCCACATAATTGCTTTTAGCAATCTAAGGAAATGGTCTTTGGAAGATCTTAAATATCTTCCAATATTTGAGCATCGATAGTTCTTAGAATGAAAAATTTGTGCCCAATAATTGTGTTTGCGGACTTAAGAAAATAATCGCGAAAATAACCTTGAATGTTCTCCAATTTCACTGTTTAATTTAATTACGAATCCTTGCTATAAAAGATAAAAAGTTCGAAACGGTGTAAATTTTGCTTACATTACTAATTACTAACAGAGTAATTGCATTTATGTGAACGAGATATCATTTAATTTTTAAATTGAAGAACTTAACTAATTCGTCGATCTTTTTGCGCCACAAACTCCGTGTAATTATTAAAAAATTTTCCATTAAAGTTTCCTCATTAAAAAACAAAATATTTGGTAATGAATTTCGGTATATTTTTATCGTTTGTGTCTAATTAGATGCAGAAGAAGGCCGCGGACATTCACTCCGCCTCGGGAGGTGAACGCCAGAAGAAATCAGTGGCAGGTCGGTGTGATGAGTAGGTGCGCAAACAATGCAGTTATTTGCAGGGAATAATTTGTTTAAAATGCGCAGATGATTAATTTTCACGGCGGCGAAGTGGAATCTTCGAGCTTAAACGAGGAAGACGACGCCGTGAGGGGTGAGTGCAGCGAGGCCGAGGAAAGAGGAGGAGAAGACGAGGACGAAGACGACGACAGTGAGAATAATTACGATCCTCAACGTGTCACCGTACCGCTCACCCTTTGCCTCACTATAATGGTCGGGTGAGTAAATCCCGGGATGATCGCGACAATCCACGCCAAAAACAAAACAAGATTCCACGTGTACACATTTTTTCAAACCTAACGACTCCTCTGCATAAAAAGACCAAAAATTAGTCTTAGAAAGTGACAAGGTTAATATATTACCCAAAAATTAAAAGAGTAAAAAAATGTCCCCATTTATTTATTCGGGGCGAATTTTAATTACTGCTGGAAAGTGGGGTAAAACTGATTAAAACTGAGAAAAATAATTGCTGTGTTCAAATAAAAAAAATAGAAAACGGTATTAATTACCAGGTAGCTATTATATATGCATGCAAACTGTAACGACTCTTAATTTGATGATTTTGACCCTGCATCAGAGGGTCATCGTAGCGTTGAGAACCTTCAACGATCCATTTCATAAATTACAAATTCAGATCATACGTATGTGCTCGGCTGTGCTGAGTGACATCAATTTATAAACACTGATGACCTGACAAAATGAAATAAATGACCGAGCCACTGGAATGGTTTCAGATACGTTTGCGGCGGAGCGGTATTATTCGCCAAATGGGAGGATTGGGATTTCCTGGACGGTTCCTATTTTTGCTTCATCTCTCTGTCCACCATAGGCTTCGGAGACATCGTGCCTGGGGACAAGATCTACTCTGGACAAGGTTTCGAGCTGTCGTTCATATTTTGCTCGATGTACCTAATGCTAGGTAAGCCGAAATAAATAGGAAAAATCAAACCCTCATGTTTTCAGATAACTTATTGACCGTAGCTCGCGTCTTCGTAGGTATGGCACTCATCGCCATGTGCTTCAACTTGATGCAAGAGGAAGTCATCGCTAAGATGCGTTCACTGGTGCGCACAGTCAGACACATCTTTCGATGCGACAGGTGATATTGGGAGGATCGTCAGGTGCAACCCCATCCTTTTCCACACCCACGCTAAATGTAGGTCTCTTCATTTTCAAAAACTATCATCCACTAATCAATAACACCAACTGAAAGGAAAACACTTCGCGCGCCGGACCAAATATGAAAATAAACAAAGTACCCCAAAGGTCACGACCTTTCAGTTTGTTATGGTGCTTGTTTACTGTTCAGAGGGAAACTGTAAACAAGAACTATATTCCGTTTGAATGAATCGCAACGTAACTAACTCGTGTTAATTTTGCACCGAAAATGAATTTCCTTCTTTGATCCCCATTATCTTCATTGGCTCTTCGCATTATTTATGATTCCGTGAACGATTGCAAATAAGTCTTTAAATTAAGCGCCGATGGAAATTCGACTAGACTTGTAGACAGAATTCAAACATCATTTTTAGAGGTTTGATGTATTTCAGTAGTTTGGTAGACTTTGACGAAATTTGGCAGAGTTCCATCAAGTCAAATAGAGTTTGGCAAGTGCTTATATATCATGCACTTATTAAATCAATCTTACATATTTATTACTAGCTTTAAACGCTCGTGTAGACGTGCTCGTCGGAGTTTATTACCCGCGAGATCACTTCTTTTGTAACAAAGTGCGTTAGAGGACCAGCAGCTGGGTCTTCATGTAGCTTCTCCGGAATACCGTAGACCTGGGGAAGGTACGCAAGACTTTTAAACCGCTAGCCGCTGGACGTTATCCCAAGTTTAACAGAGTTTCTGCGACGAGTTCAAAGCAGTTAGACAAAGTTCAGCGTAACAGTAGACTACAACAAAGTTGGCATGGCTCCACCGGGTCGGATGGACTTTCACAAGAGCCTATATATCATGTTTTTATTGGATCCCCGAGAACCTCGTAATAAAACGCGATCGCGGAAAAGAATGACCCCTTGCTTTAATTCCTGATTTTTGCATATGGATGAAAGTGCTTGAAAACAAATAATCGATTCCAGTTCTTCACTTATGGTTAGACCTGCGGAGTTAGCGTCGGAAACCCTTTTTCAAGAACAATGCCCGACTCGGATTGCCTTAAATTTACATATATATGGTTTTATTTATACGACTAATAATGATAATCATGATTAAAATCTTGAATTCATTGCGGAGAATATATCCTTTGTCGGAAATAGAAGCGTAACGGTAATATTTAAATAATTGTATTTTTATTATCGTCGTACATACGGTACGAACAAAATCATCTACGGTTGTGCCTGGATATACGATCATCAAAAATTATTGCTCGTAAACGTTGTATAATAAACAAAATTTTCAACGATTACACCACGAAATAGCGTGAATTGTTTCGATTTAGTTCAATTGAACGTGCAATTTATTTCAATCTACTCAAATAAAATATGCAATACTGTTTTTATAGCGCCCTTTTATTAACTGGTGCAGAATAGAAATTTAATCTTGCCTATTGGTAACTTAAAAGAATAACTTGATAATGGGTCTAATGGATAACATTATTCTTAATAACAACAATAATAAGGTTGATTAATAAAGGATTTTTCTCAAGTTTCAGGATAGAATTGATATTTCTAGGGAATAGGTTTAATATTCAGAAGATATGGTATGCTATATTGGATGGTGCCAGTGCCAATATTGGATATTTGACCTATCTTCTAATACAGAGAATACAAAATTTTAAAACAAATTGTATTTTAATTCGAACTTTGATAATATTTTGAATATACTATCCTATCGCTGTTATTGGTATTCGATTTAGCTTATATTTTAACGCATTATCCACACCTTTATTATACATTGAACTTCTATAAATCTGACATAAGACTTAGTAACAGAATCGATGCTAACTCTATGCCAAATATGGGCTTTTCAAAATCCGCTTTGAAATTTAACGCGAAATTTGATGTTAGATGAGATGTTCAATTTCAAAGTAGGACGTTCATCGAAGTTTTGTATCTTGAGTCCAGCATCTTCTCTAATAGCTTAAGAGCAACCGCTTGGTTCTCTCTCAACACCTATAATAACATTATAAATTAAGGAAACATGATAGTTGTACCAACCTTCGTAAAGTAGATAAAGTTCAAAAATATAATCTGAATTTGATATTTAATGTTGTTCTAGGGTTGAAATATTGCTTATTCAAAAAGTTCTTACGTTAAACGTATAATAGCCCGAAACTTTTAAAATTGTTTGAAATAATATTTCTTCCTAAATATTCTGCTGAAGTAGTTGGAAAAACGGTCTTTTTGATATCATAATTGATCTAGATCTCGTTTGTATTTGCCTAAAATTTTCTTGGAAAAAATATTAAGGTAAAAAAAATTGGTTAAAGTAATTTCAATTTTAAATAAGTTATTATCAAAATATCGACTACAAATCTAATATTAAATTACATGAAGTGATTTTTCAATTTATTTTGAGTTCAATTTTACATATAATCTAACATCAAATAGAATCTTTCCTAAAATTGGAAAAATGAAGATGAGTTTTGTCCCATTATATAGAATACAACAACTGGAACTATATGAAATAAAAAGTGCAAATATCTCCAGCAACTGTAGGGCAATTTTATATAATATATCCTTAATTACATATTCCACGCAGAGAAATAATTAAATAAAAATAGTATTCAATTTGTTTAGGCAATAAAGATATACTTTCTAAAATGCAATATGGCTGATAGTAAAAATAATTGACTTCGATAAACTCACTGCCAAAATTTATGATTTAAATGAAATTAACAATTTTCTGACTTCAGAAAACATATTCATACTTGTTCAAGAAATATGTCACTTCTTATTCAATTTTTTCACTCCGCACATTTTCTCAAAAATATTTGTTAGAACAAAATTACTTTTATATAAAATACCTTTTCATAATTATTGATTATGGAGTAATTTTCACGAATACCGAAACCATAATCATTTAAAAACTCTAAACATTCGAAGCAAACACCGTAAAATCTTATCACTACCACTTTTACGCTGAGCCTAAACACTACTGCAAATTCGATGTCCAGTTCCAAATGGGAATAACAAGAGCGACTGTATTTCAGTCAGACCTTAAATTAGACGCGATAGATCTTCTGCAAAATTTAGCAGCCAAATCTCCGTTGAATATCGCAAAGATCTCACAGCAGATTATTAACATCTCAGCAAGATCTAATATCTCTAAGTGTGTAATTATTTATTGCGCCAAATCCACATCAAGGGAGCTTGAAGCTTTACAAATCTCCAAAAAAAAAACTTGAAACCCCTCTTATAGAATACCCGCTAAATAATTTATCTGCAAAACAGCAGTAATGAAAGCAACAGAAGACAACGAAAGTAAAAAACGAGGTCAGCAGGATCTCGAGTTAATCACCCCGTTCCATTTCATCTTCTCAATCCACTTTCTTCTGGTACCACATAACCTTAAGCTCCATCACTGTCAGCATTATTCCAGAATTTGAATTCGTTTGCCTGCGATGGAGAAACGCCGTTCCGGGCCTTTGGTGTCGATAACGTTTAATCGAATTCGAAATTGGCACTTTATTTGATCGCAGATAACTGTTGTTGTATTGTAGGTACGACAACCCTTGCAGCGGTGGTCATTGAAAAATGAATGGCGGAAGGTCGCTGCACTTTTCGTTTCTTTCTGCTCGCCTCGGGAGTGAGGTCGTAAATCCTGCGTACCTGCAAAATGCATTGAAGTCGCGCATGAACGAAATGTAAATTGAGCGGGTTTCAGGAGTTAGCGTAAATTCGACCGGCGTCATCCGAGGCGGCGCGCCATCCAAGTTTACGAGCCCACGTGTGCATTCAGCGTCCTGTATTAACGATCCCACAATTCTTCCTTTCCCACCTTTTCTCGCCCGCGCATCCATTACCACCCAGGCAGCGTTGTTTATTTGATAAGCGAGAATATTTAATGAGTATGTATGCGTGCGCAAGATTAATAGTGCGACGTATGCACGACGGACGTGTATTCAGAACGAATTTCATGCATCATTATGTGTACCCGTGTCTGTGTTTTGACTGCGTTCCGTCATGGTCACGATTGATTATATTTACGATTTTGTCCCGGGAAGGAAATGAAGCGCGGCAGGCCAGCCGCGTTCACAGTTGCGGGGCTATTTTTGAAATTACACCGGCTTTGAACTTATTGGTCATTGCACTTATTGGTCATTGCACTTATTGGTCATTGCACTTATTGGTCATTGCACTTATTGGTCATTGCATTTATTGGTCATTGCACTTATTGGTCATTGCACTTATTGGTCATTCTGTATGTGTGTGTGTGTGTGTG
>JABFPK010000194.1:0-18257 GCA_022817445.1 Habroteleia sp. ZL-2020
AAATCAAAGCGTCTGTGCTATTCGGCTATAAGTAGTCGTAGTCTTAGTCTTGGACGTCGCCGTTGCCTATGTCCATCTCAGTCCTGCGCACCCGTTTTATTTTTCTCCGGTCTTCTCTCTATACGACGACCACATTCTGCTGCTGCTACTGCGCCCGTCACAAGTTCTCACGATGCACTCGTTAAACATTCATATAATTTTAAGTAGCGTACAATGAAATTCCTAGCGTCTTTGTTTCTACGTCAGGGAATCATTGTATTCCGCATTTAAACATCAGCACATTCACACATTCGAATTCCTTAGCACAGCAAAAACTATTATCGCGTATTTAAATTCGCATTATCAAATGAGATGGAATTGGATAAAACTGAATACCGAAACCCAACATTAAGACGAAATGTTTTGAAACACGGGATGTTATTAAATTTAATATACAATACAATCGTGTTAGATTAAAGGAATAAATCATTTAGAATTTAAGTATTATTGTATCTTCTGATTCATTAATTTAACGACTATTATTTTCAGATTACTTGAAGACTCGATGTCCTACGTAGAAGAAACACCACATATTATAAATTCATGAAGAAGGTAGCCACTATATATACGCATTGATATAATTAAAGATAATTGATTCTACTGGGTATGGGAATAAGTTTCTGTTGCTTTTAACATAGTTTTTTTTTTGTTTATTTGAATAATATAAAATATAATAACTTTATTCAAAGTATGCACCATTGGAAACGATGACTTTTTCCCATCTCTCAGATGGTAAACGGATTCCTCGGCGAAAAAATGCTGATTGCATGGATCGGAACAAATTGAATAGGATAGGTGTTACAAAATTTCTTATTTCCCTTCTTCCAAATATTTTTTGGCAGGTTTGGATAAGTGTGGCCTTGCGTTGTTATGCAGCAAAATGAGCTTATCGTGTCTATCGTTCCATTCAGGTCGTTCTTCCTTCAAATCTCGATTCAGGCAGATGAGTTGCAGTCGATGAACATCCCTAGTGATTGTTTCAGACATTCTTAGAAATTAGTAAAACATAACGCCACAGTGATCCCACCAGATACACAACATAACCTTCCAAGTGAGAATATTACATTTTGGAGTCAATGGACTTCGTTCATCTGGCATCATTTAATATTTCGGTCGTTTATAGTTGTCGCAATAGATCCATTTCTTATCCCATGTTACAATTCGATGCAGAAAACCCTTTGTCGAAAGCCTACCCATCAACCTTTCCATTCCAAGCATAGTACCTCAGCGAACACAAAAATATTATCTAAAAGGACATCTGTCTGCAAATAGCGGAAATTTATTCCCATACCTAATAATTATTATCATTAAATGCATTTGCATATAATGTCCAAGTGTGCAAAAAATATACAAAAATGTATATATTATTTTATGCAAATATTCATGAAATATACTATTTATAAATATCAGACTATATTATTATGAGTTTTAATTAGGGGTAAAAATGAAAAATACCAAATTAACTAAAAGTAATTTAGTTAATTTAATCAATATTGTGAGCAATTTTGTATTACTCTATTGTACCTGTATAATAAAATGTTAAATTTGTTTTAAGAAATATAATTCAGTTTTAACTATAATATTATTCCAATAAATAAAACTATTCCAGCAATAAAACTATAATTCCAATAAATTCTAATTCAATATTTTTCTTTATGTGTAATAAAATTTTATATTTTATATTTTGTATAAAAAATATTCTACTGCATAACTGTATTAAAACTCGTAAATATTTCATGCTAATATTAAAAATTTTCTAATATATAATTAATTTATTTATTAAAAAGACTCAGAACGTTAAGTGCATAAATATAGCCATATCAAATTCAAACGTTTTTTAACAAAAATCAAATTGTTTACATTGAGTAGAAAACTCATTAGTGTCAAAGATATTAACGTTTTTTAACGCTTGCACGTGGCATACATATATAGCGGACTGAAATATTCTCTTGATTTTTCTGCACAATTTAAAATATAGTTTACATTTTAATTAAAAAAATCATTTATAATTTATATATATATATATATAATTATTATAAATTGCAATAGGTACCCATAATAGTTATAGAACTTTTTTATATTTTATACAGTAAATAATAAGGAACACCATTAAACTTTAATTTTAAACCGTCAAAGATGTTTTTCCTGTTTTATTAGAATAATTTTATATGCATGTTATTTCATTTGTATACAACTTTGATAAATGTAATATATGCTATTACAAAACAGTTACGAAATTACAACAAATTTCCTGCACACCTAAATGCTTCGAGTTTTTTACAGTGTAGTATTAGATAAGTTATTAACTTTATTTTATGCTCGCTTTTTAAACTGAATTAAATCTATTAAGAACACTAATTACTTTTTTAAATAAAATTAAAATAAATTTCTTTAACATAAATTAGTATTCTTAATAAAAAACTTTAATAATATTCATCTATTGCTTATAAAGACTATTTAATAAAATGTTAACATGAGAAATCCCCTTTTTATTAGTTTTATATGTAAAAATAAATTGAAAACGCTTTACATATTTTAAGTAGATTTCCCAATTTGTGATTAACAAGGAATTGTTCCGATATAATTCAATAACATATCATTTCAAAATTTTTATTTTCTGCTAAATATTAAATTTCTGCAATATGATATTTATTATTTATAAATAAAAAAAATAATTTTGAGACAATTTCTCAACTCTTTTAATATAAATTTAATATAAAGTTAATAGAAAAATAAATGTAACTCATAATCAGCATCATCATGATACAATCAATTTTTGAAAAAATTCACACATATATGTATATATATAAATTAGTACTTTATTCTCAATATGTTTTTATTCGTAGAAATTACATTTTGTTTACTTTAAAATAAACTCTTTTAAATGCATTCATTACCATAAATTGAAATCACGTAAATAACAATCCCTTTGCAATTTAAATGGGTTCATTCTCGAATCTAGTACAACTTTACACACACAATTATAAGATTTTAAAACAATTTTAAACGAATATAAATAACGTAGTTTAAATTAAATATAAAAGTTACAAAAACTTATAACTCAATTATCTAAATGTATTTAAATTCTTCTTCTTTTTTATAATAAAAAGATAAATAATATTGCATATATATACAGGATAAAACGCATTTTTATGTTTTTTAAAAATGCTATAACTTTTGCAAATCCATTAAAAATGTATGGGAATAACACAAAATTGATTTTTAAGGCTCTCGAATCACCAATGTAAAGTTATTCTCACAATATTCCCATGAGAACCCCATAGCAATGCCATAAACAAAACTCCAAATTCTCTATAATGACTTGTTAGCATTTTTTAATTTCACAACTATTTGTATAAAAGTCACAATTTTTAAACGCAGGAATAAGTTTTCTTTCCATTGAATCCATTGTTACCAGTTCCATTGAACTGGTTACTTACTAATAAACTGGGGTACTTACTCACAATTAAATTCTCTTGACGATGGCGTTGTTACAATAGTATCATTATGTAAAAAGTTTTGCCCAACAATGAAGTTAAGTTTCGACATTTTTGGGTTCAAAGTATACATGTTGGGTTTATAGGAGGCTTATTAATAGAATATGGAATCCAATTCAAAGGTAACCGAATTTTATAGAGGAGGCATTATGCTTCAAACTAAAAAAGAATGACGCTTATTCAATGAATTTTGCAAAAATCATAGCATTTTCAGAAAACATAAAAATCCTATGCATTTTTGCCATTATTCGTTTTTTTCCTCAAGTGTATATTGCATTTTTTATAAATAAATCTTTTTATTCCAATATATATATGGCTTAATACTCAATTAATTTTTTATTATACGTTCAAGATAAACATCATATTACACGTACGTATACATAGCAGAACGGAGCCCACATTATTGTGCTATGTATTGGAACTGCTCATACACATCAGAAAAATAATAAATTGTTATTATCATTATTATTATATATATACATAATTATAACAATAAACATAATTGTATGTCTAGACTTAAAGGTTAAAACAACTGACATCTGCGAGGTACCTGCTAAACAGGTAAAAAATGTGACGTTTATGTGCACTCGTATATAGTATGCACTAGGGACGCAAGGTTGACGATTAAACTTTCCGCACTTGTTACGTAATGTACAATAATATTAAATAGTTATTTCTAAATCAATATAGTTTTTCTAAATTTCTTTTATTTATTTATTTTTATTTCTTATCCACTAGAAACTATATATTTTTAAAGAAATAATTTTTATTTCACCGAATTGATTAGTTAAATAGAACACGAGAACTTAATCAATTTCTCTATTATAACTTATAATCTTTTTATTCCTATAAACTGATCAAAGTGAAGATCTAAGTTAAAAGCGTTTATAACTGGAAAATAAAAATAAAACTGGAAAGTGGAAAGAGAAGAAAGGAAAAGAAAGAAAAGAAAAAGAAAAATTTCATAAACACGATCGTGTGTATTCTCGGCTTATTGGGAAATCCAAGACTGTGACTAACGGAATCGTCAATCTAATAACATCCGATCGGCTTTTCTTTGTTCGTCGCTACCAATGCGGATCGGGATGTCCCGCCGAGAATTAATCGGCAACGGATGGATCGACGGATTTGCGGCCATCGGCCACTTCATTAATGCGACGCCGGAGGCAAACACCTTGAGCAAACCCATGCGTCACGTACGTGCCGTTGTCGCCGCAGTCGCTTGACATCCGTCACGCGAGATCGCGCTATTATCGCTTTGCGGGAACTCATTCGCTAAGCGAGTAAGCAATATGCGCACGCACGTACAGGTATACGTACCTGAGCGATACGCGTCCACAGAAGTTGGCTAATTCGTATCCTGTTCGGAATTCATCGAACATAATGGCGAATTAGAGCGCGTCTAAATTATATGACGAGAAACGTTATTTAGAATTCATCATTGTCCATGCTTGCTCTCGCAGTCATTCTTTTGCCGTTCTACAATTCGGGAATCAAATGTTGGTATTCGTCAGAATTGTGGTGAAAAATGAAACAATGGTTATTAATTCACTATTAAAAACAATATTTGTATATACATGATTTAAAGCAGATAAGAATTAAGTTTGTAAAATATGAAATGTAATTTAAACAATTGATCGTTTTTATTCTAAGCATGTCATGAGAATAGTATCATTTGTTAATTGTGATTGCTTCGTGAATATTATTTTAATATGACATTAAACATTTTTTGATGGCATTTCAAATATTTTTTAAATAATGATCATACTAAAAGAATTTAGTTCATTTAGATCAGTTCAATTTAGATCAGTTTCGTACTCATTTTAAGATCCTAATTCTGTTCAGGTTTCAGCTAAATGTTACACTTTTTATTAGAATTCTTAATGTTACTTTTCTGAATCTTTATATAGTTGGATGCATGTTTAGAATTTAATAAAGCTCTTCATTGGAACTGCATTAAATAATTGTTTGATACTTTAAGTAAGAATGGTTTAAAAAAATACTTCAAAACACTAAACTAAATACTTCAATTATATATAAAATAATATTTCTTAAAACATTCTTATTTCTTCAAAATAAATATTAAATAATTTGTACAATTTACATTTAAATTAACTATCAACCATATTTAAATTTCTTTAAAATATGAAGACAATAAAATTAGATAGGCAAATATATATACATATTTCTTGTAATAAGTTGTTTCATTAATGTTAACATTCTATTCACTTGTTTTTACTTAGAACATATTATTTACTGTTAACATTTAGTAGTACAAGAAAGTAATCAATTTTAGCAATTGAATTGAATATCATTAAAACCTTTACAAAAAATTGTTGCGTAATTACTAATCTTAAGTGATTTATAATTATTAATGAAATACTTAAATGAAACATTAAGTAGTTCTAACTTATGCAAAACATTTCAAAGATTTCGTCTCATTATAAGCTACGCGCGTGGAAAAAATAACATGGCGTTTGTATGACAGAAGTCTGGTAGATGTCTGACAGAAGTAAGGCAAGTATAGGGCAGAAGAATGACAGTAATAGGGCGAGAGTCTGGGGCTCAAGTCTGGCAACAGTCTGGATTATGCGCCGGACCCAAACTAATACCATACTGTTTGCCGGTTTCTTTTAAGAGAATAAACCAAAATTTAAGCCGCCGCCGCTGAGGGATTCGAACTCGGACCGCCGAATTTTTAGTCGGACACGCTATAACCACTGGGCCACTGAAGACACTTGGCGTATCTCCTGATCCGGCGCATAATCCAGACTGTCGAAATCGAATAGACATCTACCAAACTTCTACTATACAAACGCCATACCAGCGCCATATTATTTTTTCCACGCGGGCGTATATATGTACATGTACAAGCCATAGTTAAATTCCTAATTACTACTTCCTAAATTATTCCAGTCTATAATTTGCATTATTTTTCAAATAATGCATTCTAAGATGCCCATTGTTTGATACATTTTTAAGCGAACTATTCACTTTTTTCAAAACTCTATATAGTCATCTCTTATCACAAAGTATACTCTTATAATAAATCTATCGTTTTTATATTCAAATAAACTGTAACATAAATCATGATAACACTATCAAATTTCCCTTGAAGCAAAGAAATGACAATTCAAGCTAAAGTAAATTTTGTTTTTGTAACTAATGATATGGAACATTAACATGCAAACCTGCACTTGTTTTTTTCAACTGAAGCATCAGGAGTTTTGCATCCAGATGGATGCTTGAGTCATGTTGTGCGGCATGTAAATGGTATAGATTACCCAGCGTTGTTATATGAATTGCCCGACTTCTCTCCCTGTGTATCTGCATACTAAAATGCGTGCGCGAGTTCGAGTTAACTCAGAACAGCGGGCACGTGGACATAGGCACGTTGAGTTATAGCAGTGTACGCGTATAATTATCACAGCACTATCGAGTATCTCGCCTGGATTCGATCCGAGGTAGTTAACCACGAGAACGTTGCGCAATTTACACTTCGTGTTACCAGATTCTTTAATGTTCCATAAATATTTACTTAACGGCTCGTCCTCTATGTAATTATACTGGGTAAAAGAAATGATGTTACTAGTGCTATGAGGATTATCAAGTTTAGAGAAATTATTCCTAATTTGATTTTAAATGTTCATACACAGAGAAAAATGAAATATAAAAAAATGCAACGCAAATATGAATCTTATGATGATATTGACAAATTTAGAATATTTGTATTATGAGTTGTAACATTGTAAAAAATGTTGTTGCAACGTGTATTGCAATGTTCTCAACTTTTTTTACAAATATACAACTGATAATATAAATATACGAAGTTTGTCAACATCATTATAAGATTCACAGTATACGTTGCATTTTTTCATACGTCATTTTTCTCCGTGTAGAAAAAATTTTCGCAAAAAGTAAAATGAGATTATATTTTGTTCGCATTTCCATCATGTCATATTTTTATATTATATTTACTTTTCTTTACGCAAAAACAGAAAGTGATATAAAAAGTCCGAAAGGAAAATATCATACAAGGTAAATAAACAGTCCCGAAATGATCAAATATCTCGCAAAATACACATTTTATTGAAAGACAAAAAATATTTGTGAATATTTTTAAAAGCACTATATAATGATACTAAATTATACTTCTTACATCACCACTTGAAAACGGACAGCGCCTTTAATCGGAACCTCTTTTTTATTACAGACTCAAATTCTGCATACAAAAATTAAGTAAAATTTGTACGAAACGTTTTACATTCTCGAGCGATATGGCGTTTTAATTACAAGAAATAAGATTTTTTATATTTTTTGAGAAATATACTTTGGATTAAAACGTAATGCAATAAAAGTGTTCAATATTTTTAAAAAGGCCATCCAGAGATACAGCAAATCAGAGATACAGGAAATCTCTCTCGCGATTTGAATAAGATACGATTATTTTTCAAATTTTAAATGTAAACAACTATTTTTTGATGTAGAGTTTGATTTTATGTGTAGATTTTAGTTGAAATAATTTGCGTCACTCCGTAATGTAAAAAATACTATATATTCTTGCGCTTAGCATTGTACCTTTTTTTACAGATTCTTTAATTTTAATAGAAAATAGTATATATATAAATTAACATGCAATGATTTTCAAAAAAGTTAGAAATGCCATATCTGAATGTGTTTTCATGAGGTGGAAGAAATATCTGTGTTTTGTGGAACAATTTTTTTTAACATCATATTGGAATATAAAATGTGTTTCAAGAAATATGTTATTCAAAGTTGTCTTACCAAAAAAAAATACTTTGATAATTATATTCGGTATTCATTATAATTTTATTAGTGTCATTTTCCATCAATTGCAAATTTTCTTTACGATAAATATATATTATTTTGAAAATGTTTTTTTAGTTGTCTGTCGTGTAATTAATTATCAATAACTTTATTTATGTATGTTCATTATTAGTATAGTCGAAATAATTTCTTATATTTTGTATTATTAGTTATTTATTAATATTTAATTGATATTTAAAATTAAATTATTTATAATCTTTTAATGTGTTTGACAATAAAACAACAGTTTAAAATATTATAAAAACTTCATTAAATATACATCAAGAAGTTATTTATGAAACATACAATTATAGATAATTAGTACAACTATTGTACTCTTAATTCTTAAAAGAATGTAACATAAAACAGCATTATATACCATTAACCTCATGATTGCAACGCTTACGAAAAATGTTTGCATACCTTTAATAATTTAAAACCTTCATAGCTCTTCTGAAATTGAATGAATGTTATTCCACTGTTTCACGTAGAAAGATTCTTAATAAATATTGCAACAATTTATTTATAATTTGTCTATATCAAATACAATTAACATCTAACTCAACAAAATATACTTTATTATCTAAAAATAACTATCTATAATATCTTACAATTTTATGCTAATAATTTTAATTATTTTACATTTCCAAAATGATAAATGATATGCATATTATTATCTCTCACTGTGCATCAACCCCATTCTCCCTCTAATAAAGTATAATTCATTTTAACGACTTCATAATTGTATAAATAACTCCCTTCGAGCTTAACAGTAAAATTCCAGCTTATCATTAAATCATAATTCCACCTCTTTAAGCCTTTAAGGAATCACATTCTCCAAGAGCCATAACTTTAACAAAATTTAACTTCATGGATTTCGAAAAAGCGTAAACATTAGTTTACACGAAACGAATTGTTATTTTATATTGCATTACTTTTGCAAGAAGGCGAAGCCGTATAATTTTCTCTACCTGTTTATTTTTTAATGAAAATATTTCATTTCAAAATTTGATGCTATCTGGGACATTCTGTCTGGAGATATTTCGCGTAGTGAAACCCTTCATTTGTCAAATAGACGCATCCCGTAGACGCGAATAAAGCGAAGGTCTGCGAGAAGAGGCGCGGAACGACATGTAAGAGATGGTAAAAGATTCGAAAAGGATGAAGGAGCACACTCTCTGTTAATAGGAAGTAATGGATGATGCGAAGTTGCGAGCTACACAAATAGTAGGCTGCCACTCAGACGGTGACGTGATGCGTCGATTCATCCGCCTGCGTGTATTCGTCTTTACGTATGTAAGTAACGGGCTTTCGTTTCGATGGCTACCTCGAAGACGTGTACAAGCTACGAGCTTCTGTATTTTGTTCTCGTTTGGCAGACTTATAATGCATGGAAACACGAACGATGATCTACTCAAAGATGTTTAATTATATGTTAAAACATACGAATCATCTAGTTCGCAATGCACGTCGCTTCACAGTACACTTCATTGTTTAGGAAATCTATTAAACCGCAATTTAATTCCAATTATAGCAGTTCGAGTCCATTCAGTTCGCGAGAGTGAACAATCGCGGAGGAAATGGATGTTGATTGATGAATCAAGTTGGGTGTTGCGAATTAACTGGTTTATCCGCGTGGAAAATTCAAAATGGGTTGATCACTGCGGATTCCCGACTGTTGGTTTACTTATATCGATTGTTAATAACTCGCATTGTTATAAAACATTGAACTTCGATGAATTTATTATAATTATTTTTTTTTATACTTTTCTCTATTATATATTAATTGTACGTAAAAAAATACAGTATAATATTGGATTGAATCAGTCAAATAGAAATGATTCAAAAATTGAAATTGAAGGAAAACTTTTTTTTTATTTATTAATTATATTTCATTTTAACGTATTAATTTATATAGTGTAAAATAATAAAATTAAAATTTATAACAAAATATATTATTTTAAATGTAATCGATATTTACGTACGACATATGACATATATATCATTTTACTATTTAACTGTATAGAATGTGTGGATTTCTATTTTATTACTTCATTAAAGATATACATTTAATTACAAAAATATATTTAAAAAATATATTAAATTAATAAATAAATGAGGATATATTTTTTTAAATTAGTCACATATTCGATAATACGAATCAAAATCTGTCACAATGAAGTAAATTAAATTCGAAAAACGACCTCATTCGACTTCGTCTTCAGTAGGTAGCATTCTCGTCAACAAAATGGTTAGCATAATATTTAATATAACCATATTTAATGGTTATATTAATCATAAACTATAGTTAGACAGGAGAATCGCTATAAAAAAATAGTTATAGATACCTTACAAAACAGGTACTGCAACCATACAAATTGTTAATAAATCCATTATTGTAGTTATTATGACTATTTTTATTTGAACTATATTCCATATTTCTCTCAGTGTTGCAGAAGAGCTTAATATGTTTTATAGGCTTTTAAATTCAATATTTGCAAATGTAGTTTAGGATAAAATGTATTTTAAAGGCTCATACTAAGGATTATTATTCAAATATCTTTTATAAAACTTTCAAGAATGCTTTTAAATTTAAATTAAAATCAGTAACTTAAATCAAACTAAATCTTCCAGGAAAAAAGAATAATCGGCATTGAATGGATTAATAAAGCGAGAGAGGACTGGAAAATTGTTACCGGACTTGAACTATGCTTAGATTCAAATCCTACAATGATATCTTTCTGCTCTTCTTAATTTGCATTTTTATTCACGCTTCTCAGTCGAAAGTTTTATATAAGAGCTTTTGCATTATCTAATATATAATAACTGTAATCTATACTAGAATAAGGTGCATAAATTAGTGAATTATTTATAACGGTATTCGATTAATTATAACGAAGAGAAATTTTGAAAATTAACTATATATATATATAAAATATCAGAAATTCCAAACTTATTCATAAAAATACAAAGAAAAGCTAAAACTACTATTAATTTTAATTTGAAAAATAAATTTAATTTATAAATATATATTTGGATTATAAAAGCTAATTTATTGATATATTTCTATTTATGGGAAAAGTAGCTCAAAATAGTTGGAATGTTTCCAAAGTATAGATTCCAAGAGACTTATTATTATTTGCGCTGTATGGCAACTTTGGATCCTATTATTATATTTACAAATGTTATTTCCAGATTACATTTTATATATAATTATCTATATTCCTATACAAATTTACTAGTATGTATGTATGGATATTATAAATAATTTTATAAATATTATTAAAAACTAATAAAATAATAATAAAATAATAAAAAATAATAGTAAAATAAAATTTAAAAAAACAGTTTTTAAAAGCATGTTTCCATATTAATAAGTGCCCATAGTTGTATTATAATGTTAAATATAAATATTTTCCATTAATGCTTTATTCGGACATAAACTTAACATTTTACAACAATTTAAATAGCAAAAATTAAAGGAATTTGAAATTGAAATTAAAATTGAAAAATAGCTATTTTCTTAAAAGTGTTAATCTGCGTTATTCGATAACGATTTTAATTTAATGCGTATTTCATGAGATATTGACCAATAAAGTAAAAATGGTCCAACTTGTATAATCAAAAATAAAAATATTTGTCATCCCAAGTAGAAATTTATAATGTAACGATAAAACACACACACATATATTGTAGGTTATATGTATAGACAAGGAAAAATGCAAAAAAGATTAATGATTTCAAGTAATTTGATGCCTTGAAAAAAATAGAATGATATAATACTTGAATACAAAATGTTGTACATTTACAACGGTGTATTTAAATTTGCAATATGATAAACTTAATAAATCAATTAGCACTTATATATAACTTACAAATACTAATCAATTAAATAATAACAGTAGAATTTTACTTCTGATCTGTTATAAATTATTTTACATTTTTTAATTATGCATAAAGTTTACTGCTTGTTTCATTAAATAATATTTTTTAAATTATTTTTCTTCATCATTAGCTAAACTTCCCAATATATTTTAATTCTTTTAGTTACTTCACATCATCATTTTCATATATCAATAAACTGTGTGGAAAATTTATAATTATAAATATAAAGAAAAAACATACTACTGAAATAAATAAAAATATTGCATCAGTTATATGTATATATATAGGTAACCTTATTTCATTCCATTACTAAAAATCATTATAAAATAAATCACGGGTTTTTAGTTGCACGTCAATAAAACGTTATCGTGATTTCTACTGAACTCAAACAACAATCAGTTACCTTAAATTCAGAATAGCTGCAGTAATTAAATCACTATCATCACTATCATAATTAGACACTATCGTCTTCTCTCGTCTTTGCTACGTCGCGAAAGGAGCAAAAGCAAAAAGTAAAACTAAAACGAAGAGAAGTGGGTCAAGAGTCCGACAATGTTCTCTTCGGATCGAAATTTGAACTCGTAATTTTTAACAACGTGTTACTAAGTGTCGTTGGTTTCTCTACCAAATGCCAGAACACACGGACAAGGGATTAATCTCGAGATCTGATCTACGAGGTTCGTGCAATTGAATACACGCGCGGAGTTCATTCAATTCGTATTCAGTATAGATTAGAAATAACCACTCTATCTTTCAGAACGATACAACCATAAGCCTTAAATACAGATCGCTATCAAATCAGATATAATTGATATAAATTTATTCCGGCTGCGCATATGTTCGCAAAGCGAATTATATAAGGTAATATCCCGAGGATATCATTGTCGAACTATTATATATTGTGACTTTCTGATTCAATACATGGAATAATTATTTCATTTCGCACAACGTTTCTTTTTTAAATGTTGAAGCTCATAAATTATTGGTACACTGAGAAAAAAGTTAGTTTTCAAGTTCAAATATAATAGCGAATATTTTTAAATACCACTAAATTATAAACTTAAATGGTTCATGATGTTTTATTTGAATATTTTTAGCATAAATTATTCAAATCAAAATTTGAATTTTACAAAAATAGTTTCATTTCATCCCAGCGCTTCTTGCACACTCTTAGAAATAAAGGGTAGGAATCAGAAATCTGACAACTAATTGTATGCATTGAATCAAGAAAATTAATAATTACCTCAAAATTTACGGAATTTTGACTGAACCTTTCCGAAATATTGCTCCAAAATAAAATAATCTTAAGTCAAATCTTACAAATAAATCATTTCAAGATTTAAAGTATTCGGACGCTTTATCAGACTACGAATGCCAACATTTGCCTTTATATTATACAAATTAAAATTATGTGATCGAAATACCATCCAAATCATGTGACCGTATTTTCTAAATGTCAGATTGCAAATATCTTAACTCATTCTGTTTGCGCAACCAACATGTATTAAATCTTGAGTCAAGATGTACTAATCTCGGCAAAATATCAAGATGGATTACCGCTTGCATCAAGATTTTATATTTGAGTCCAAACATAAATTTCTAAGAATTCAAATTAAATCTAGCAAATTAATTTAGATTTGAACAAATTTTTAATAGTATAACTTTCATGACCATAAACTTATTAGACTTTAAACCAGAGTGGCTTCCCTTAATAGCGAATATCATGTAACGACAACATTTATTTTTCGTATTACCAGTGCTTCGTTACATTACTTTACGGTTTAAATTAAAAATTCTTATTTACATAACAGCAAAATAAAACAACGTATTCATTTTCGATGTTTCTCTGACTAGAAATGAACTTTTTGTTTGCGTTTTAAATAAAGGTCCATTATAAAACTACATCTGTTGAATGGAGTAAAATAATAATAGTGAAAAATTATTATGGAATAAGTACTGTTTACGTGGTGTTTGTTTTCGGTTATCTTTAGCACTAGTAGAGTGCCGTGTCGACAAGAAGTGCAGCATTTCCGGAAGGGGCATGCGAATGCCAAGAAAGATAAAAGGATGAAAGGAAAGCTCGTAACTCATAATTGAATTAGCCGTTGAATCGCTCTGAGCTCATGCTAAGATTCCATGCATTTCACTTATTCCTCTTTTCGCGATTTATACTCCGTGACGTAACTATATATACCGCTCATTCGGTTCCGTGTCATTCCGTGTTTTTTCAATTGTACTTCTAGTTTACCTAATCTAAAGGTGAACCCCTTAAAAACCAATTAGGTGGCAAGGATTAAAGATCAACGAAAATAAAAAATATATCTGAATAAATGACATCATCAAAAAAAATTCGATAAATCAATTGACAGTCGTAATTTTTTATGGGTATCAATAAATTTAATTTTGTATTATTGCACTTAACAGTGATCAATTATTATTTGACTATATATGACTGTATAGTACAACGAACTCAAATATTCTTTTAAATTTTGCAATTGTAATATCCATTCCAATCACCGCATACGTACTGTATGTGAAATTAGATTTATTGTTTTAATGTAAAACTGTCGATGAGACATTAATATTTAAAAAATTTAAAATATAAAAAATATTTAAAATTTAATTTAAAATCATATAATTTTAACCAAACTTTATTAAAGTATATTTTTCTACATATTTATATTAAAAGCAATAAACATGAAAATAATTATAAACTATAAATTTATTTATTACAAAGAAACTGCTGTTGTTAAAATATTATACATTTGTATATGTTGAATTGTCGGAAAATAAAAGTTTCCTTTCTCGGAAGTAATTTTCTTTTAAAACAACTTTCTGAAAGATACATTTTTCATATTATGTTGACGATAGCGTGTAAAATAAAATTTAAGTTTGTGTGTGTGAAATAATGAATTTTAAATTAATATTTGAAAAAATATTTTGTTATTGTTAAAACAGTAAGGTCTTGATACTGATGGTGAATTTACAATCCAAGAATTTGTAAATAAATTGGCTACACATCTCGATTAAACTCACACCTTTGTAAAAGCAGTAGAATAACTTTTACCACAATACTAAAAGTAATCCATGGTGTTTCGGTAACCCACATTTTTGTAATTATTATACAAACACGTGTTGCTTTTGTTTGCTACGCATACGTCATAATGTTTGAGATACATTTCTCATTTGCAGCCTTGTCTCAACAAAATTGTCCCGCAGATCATTACGATTAGTCGCAGATGTCTTGTATACTCGAGACATAAGTCCGGAATATTATGTTGTCTCGGCGTACATATACCTTGCGCATTTTGTACCGCTGGGAAAGACTTTTGCAAACATGTCACGTTGATAAATTGACACGCAAACGACGGCACACATAGGACGGTTCCTGCATACCGTTAATTCTCTCGGCAGTTACAAACGATGCATCTTTAAAGAATCTCTATACTACCGTGCCGGACTTCTGTTTTTATATGTTTAATGTCATACGGATATAGCAGCATATGAGCGCGCTAGTTAAGATTGTCGGTGTTTAGTATCATTGGAAAGTTATTAATAATAATAATCATTAGTATATATTTTCTGCTTATAAAATCAATACCACTCTTAAGCAAAAAATACCAGATAAAGGCCTTTTTTAATTATACACAAAATACTGAAATAGAGATTTCTAAATTACAAGCAAAACTGCAATAATACTTTCCAAATGCATTCAAATTACAAAAAATATAAATGTTAATATAAATTTGTTGATATTTGTAAAATTGTATAAAAGAAAAGTGTGAGTGCAAAAATAAAATGCAAAATACTATTAAAAATACAGTACCACAAGTAATTAGGTTAATTCAACAAAAATTTTTGAAAGTCATGAAGGACGTGGGTAAAGAAAGAGTCACAATATTCTCTCAAAATACACAAATGTGTTGTAAAATATATTAAATGCACTATAATAAGTTTTAAAGATATTAATTATTTAAGTAGGATTAGGTATTTTAAGATATTAAAGATATTAATTATTTAAGTAGGATTGAATTATTTTAAGTAGAATTACACACCATCGTTCATTATATAACAAATACTAAAATTTGCTATACATTACACCGAGCAATTTGATATAATTATGTTTTTCGTTAAATTGCAAATTAAAAAATATTAAACTTCAAATGAATACGCTAAAAGTATTTATTTTTAATGTTGAGAAGTAGTAACTATTTTTGGATTTATTTGGAAATTAATTAATTGATTGATTGA
Organism: Habroteleia sp. ZL-2020; assembly: GCA_022817445.1. Lineage (NCBI taxonomy): Eukaryota > Metazoa > Arthropoda > Insecta > Hymenoptera > Scelionidae > Habroteleia > Habroteleia sp. ZL-2020. The sequence goes on from JABFPK010000194.1 coordinate 16,500, forward strand.
TAAAATTATATTCATCCATGAAAAAAGAAACAATAATTTGTCTATACAATTAAATATGAAACAAGCTGTGGTCATTGAGTAAAATTTGAATTTCTTAGAAAAGTATTCTTAAAAACCATGAAGTATATATACAATTTCAAACATTTTTCAAGATCAAGAAATGCTCGGAATGAAGGGAAGAATTGGGTAGACCAAATTGAAAACGACATTTGTCCGAATTTAATGTAGCTGTGAACTGATAAAAAGTATTAGCATCGAATAAATAATTTATTTATTTGGCAATCACTGAACAACAATCCCCTAATAAGTTTAACGTATTTTACCATTGTATATATGTGCCGTCAATTTTTAACGATTAACTCATCCATATAGAATTCAATTACTCAAATTTTGTTTTATTAAAATGTTACTATAATGATGCTATTATTACTGAAACATTAAGAAATAGTACTATAATTCACAACAAAAAAAGATCATTATCTTTAAAATATCTTCTATTTACACTAAACTCACTATAATTTATATTATACAAGATAAATTTTAACGAATTCAGAAAAATTGTAACTTATATTATTACACTACTTTTTGATTAATTTATTTCTGAAGTAAACTGAATCTGAATGAATGTATTGAGAAAATATATAGAAATATTAAATTTCTTATCAAATAGTGTACAACGAACATGCTTTCCTTTACACACATTAAAATTATGTATGGAATATATTTTATTAAATATAAAAATCGTTTGTACTAAAATTATTATAATCTGTCAAATTACAGCGTTTAATGTCGTTAGTTTAATAAAAATGCAATGCATCTGATGCTTTATCCACTTTTACTCTTAGAAATAAGAAAATTATTACTCTCATGCTTCACTGACATCTGTTATACGATTATCATGCAGTTACTCTAAAAACAACGAGTTGAATATAGAATAGTATTAAATTTTGCGAAATAATTGAATTAAACAAACTTTTTCTAAAAGGTGTGTATATATAGTAATAAAAAATATTTCCAAATTGCAACCAAAATCTTTGCTTATAATTTATAATTTTTAATAAAAAATATATATAATAATTTTACTTGACGTATAAACAATTTTCATTATAATAAAAATAATTTCAAATTGCACAATTCTATGAAATTTGACCTATATAGGAAGAAAAAAATAGTACATTTTAAAGAGAAATATTATTGTATACAATAAAATTATAGAGTAATATTATAATATATTTAATAGACTGTAACCATTATTGAAATCTTACTCTACTGTAAACGTTGAAGTATGTTTTGCGAAATTAATTTTTTTTATCTTAAAATTGTATTCCAAAAAGTAACTTTATATAATTAATAGAAAATATTATTATTACATTGGACTAAATATTTCGAATACAAAATAACTGTGAGAAATATTACAATGACAAAGTAAGTAAGCTTACACAAAAATCACGAAAAACGAAATAAGTAATTAATGTAATTTTATGCTGTGCGTACAAGTATGTATGTAATGAGTAATTTTTGCACAGAAATAATATATTTATAATAAAATATTTTTAATATTTTTAAAATTTTACTATTTTGTTTTTTTTTCTTTTGTCTTTTGCTATTATTTTAAAGATTTTATTCTTTTAAATAAATGCATTTATTTCATAGTCTTTTTCAATAGAAAATCAATTTAAAACTAAACGACTCTACTTAAAGTTATAACGTCTTTTCTAAGAGTATTCGAAAGTTTGTAGTGTCAAAAGTACTTCGCAA
>JABFPK010000195.1:0-18253 GCA_022817445.1 Habroteleia sp. ZL-2020
ATATATCACTTAAAGATATTTTTACAAGTTTGTGATGAAGAAAATATTAAACCTGTTGTTAAAATTAATTCTTTATGTGAACTATTGAAGGTGAGTATTTTTTTGCCTTATTGAATTATTATTGAATAAATACATATTATTAAATACTATTTACTTTTTTAGACTATTGTATTTTATTATTATTATTAACACTTTTTAGGAGAGAACTTATGACATGTGTAAATATTTTTGCAAAAGCAAATCTTTGAGAAAAGTAAATTTATCTAATCTTATAAAAAACTTAGAATTATTACAAGGTAAAAATGTTTAATATATATTATTTAAATATCTTCTTATAAATACCTTTCAAAATATATACGCTAATATTATTTAAAATTTATAGAAGAAGGATTTAAATTCAGTGACATAATAAAATATGATGCTATTTTGGAATATAAACAAAATACTTTAATATCAAAACTTAATTTATTAAAACAAAATTCATCTACAAAAATACAAATTGACATGCTTTGTCAACCAATTACTGAATTGAAAAGGTTTGTATACAATATAATATACTTAAAATATATTTTATAATAAAAAGTAATTATCTATATTGATGAATGTAAATGAATATATATTTATTTATCTTTTGAAATAATAATATAATTTTTTTTTATATGTAATTTCTAATTGAGACATCTGTTTTAGACTTTCCAGCAATCATACAAAGTATGATTTAGATAATAACGTTATAGATTATATGTCTGAAAGGATGCAGTGTAGCAAAGATAATATAATTTCTATCATGAACAAAAATCAAAAATTCAAAAATACGAAAATGCAGAAATGTAAAGAGGTTTTTGAATTATTTGATGAATTAAATATTGATTTGCATCACCTAATATATTATCCAGCAATATTTAATCTCAAAATAGATACTTTGAAATATCGATTGACTAGAATGGAAAAATTACATTATAAAGTTAATGATAAAATCATGTATTTGACAAAATCAAAGAAAGAATTTGAAAATGTAGTAGAAAAAGGTGCTCCCCAGCAATAATATATATTTTATATATAAATATTTTATAAAAATATTGACAAAAGTCTATATATATATATACATTTAATATAAAATAATAATTTATATTCATACTTCTCTATATTTATGATATTTCATTTGAATATATCTATATATAATATTGAATAATATATTAATTTATTATTAAAAATGACTGAAAAAATATTGAAATATTTTTAGAAATAGCAAAAAAATTATAACTTTATAGTTAAATATAATATTTAGAAGTGTTTAAAAATTGTAACATATTACATTTCTTATACTGCTTTGTTTCTAGAAGTTTGATATTATATTTTTAAATAACAAAAAAAAATAGTATGAACAATTGACATGAAAGCTATAAAATATCTAAATTCACGGAGTTTAATTTTTTCAGTTTTTTTCTGAAGTACTTATATGTATTTTAATAATGTGTCTATTCTTTATAAGTAATGAGAGAATAATTTGAACTGTAAAAGTATAATATTTCTTTAAAAATAATGGCAAATAATTTATTAAAAGGATCTATATTTGTAAGACAGATTGTTTTCCTTTTTAAAATTTAGAGCATCTTAAATAATTCTCTCCTTCATAAAAAAGATCATGAATCTCATCAAAATAAATTTTGAAATGTATTTTTTTTCCGAATTAAAAAGACACTAATTCCGTGAATCTAGACTTCTCGTAAATATAAGCAGAGATAGATTGTATTATAAAAATTAATTGATATTTACAATGGTGTGTAACAATTAAATTGTTTACATTTTCCTATCCGTATAAATGTTCCGAATCAGTATGATACAATAAATCAGTTTTATAAAGATAATAATTAAAAATACCCTAACTCCGTGATAGCAATTATAGAATTAAATAATTACTTTTTTTACCACCAGAGACGTACATTGTAATATGACGAGAAAGTAGCATTGAGTTGGCGCTACTTGGTAGTGTTGGCTCATGACATAACCACGATTTATTCCACGTTCCACGTTTAAAAATAGTAAGGCATCCCTTGATATTCGGGAATCTCTAGTGGGATGTGTTGCCTTGACAATTGTTTCCAAAATTTTTGGCCTCGCAGTATTGTAGCTTCCTTTATCAGCCCGTGCACGTAGTTCACCCGGAAAATGGCATCCAGGGTCACGGTGCAGCAAGCACTTGGAACCGACGGCAGCGATTTCGAAAACCGCCAGAAAGTCGCGACACAGTATCAGATAAGGCAAGCCAGTGTTTTGCACCGCGCACTCGTGTCAATTCGAATTGGCCCGATGACAATGCGTTTGTCAAAATCGCTTGACGTTAATTGGCAGATCCAAATTCACGTTATTTCGAGTTCTCTCAAAGATGAATAACAATGCACCGAAGCATTATGTAAAGAGCTGTTATTGAGCTGTTGATTGATATGCTTTTATTGTTTATTTGGGTTAGAGCGAAAGGAAAAATAAGTGACAGCTGTTAGAATGGCTTTGATTTTTGAAATGTCTTAAAAATTAACAATTACTGAGAGTTTGAAACAGTTTTTTCTCACATTTTATGTCATAATTTTTTAACTTTGTTCTTGTCAATAATAAATAAAAAAAATTTTTAATGAGCGATTTACAATTCAATTAACAAGTAACTGAATGAATTAAAGAATATTAAATATAAATTATATAGTTATCGTTAACAAATATTAATAAAAATAGTTTTAAAAAAGTCATATATAATATTAATGGATTCAAATGAAAAATGTTTATATTTTACTCATAATTTAGTTATTAATAGTATTGAAAATAAATTTTAAAAACTTTACTTTCAAAATTTTATTATTTTGATTATTAATTTTATAACTAATCAGGTATTTTTTTAATTTAAAAAGAATTATCATATTATTTTTTAATATTAAATAAAAATCTAATATATATATGCGCGAATCCACATTTTATCAATACCATACCTAAAGTATTAAACCCGCGTCATTAATTATGCATAATTTGCAAAAATCAATCTCTTAAATAATGTATTTAAATTAAATGTGTATGAAATATCTTCAAGTATATGTTTACTTTTAATGTTTAATTTTTCAAATTGAATTAAAAGACTAATTCATTAAAATTATATCAATAATTTAAATATCAATTAATTATTAATTTCATTCATTACTTTAATATATAATATAATAATTTTTTTATTTTTTCCAATTAATTGATACAGTAATGGCTTATATTAAAATATTTTTTAAAAATAAATAATTAAATTCCATAAATCTAAATCCTATTTTATAAATTTAAAGAAATTAAGTTTTTAACAGCAAAGGTATCCATTAAATAACGTTAATAATTCATATTTATTTGCAGAATTAAAGAAAATTACATTTGTACATATTCACAAATGCATATTTAATGTTTGTATTTATTTAAATACCTTATTATTTAACTTTTATTATTAATTAACTTAAAAATTATGAAGCATAATTTTAATATAAATATATTTTTTGAAATATAAAATTTGTTATATAATTATTTATCAAATAACTTTTGTATTTATATTTTTTAGTGCAACAAATAAATCAAGACTGAAATACTGTATATTCTCTCACTATGTCCTCTTTTTTATCATGCTAGCAAAATTGTCAGCAGATATATTAGATCGTCTTGACATATTCATTTTGGAAATAGAAGAATTAATTGTGCCAAAGGTAAATATTACAATGTTAATAAAATTTCTTATTTTATTTACTAATATTATTTAATTATAAACATTTTGAAATCATGTTTTAATATAAATAATTTTATTTGCAGCCCCTTTGGTGGGAATACATATGGTGTTCAAGTTTGTTCGTTTCATTCCTTGGATTGTCTGCCATTAAGAAAAATAAAATAAAATCGTTGCAAAATTATATGATAGGAATAGTGGTTTTAGGTATTCTTCCAATAATCTATGGATTTATATATTATTTCTTAGATGTCTGGGTATTTTTGACGACTGGCAACACTAAAGACATTCAGATGTGGCAGGTAAAAGCCTAGTTATTTTGTATATATTTAATATTGAGTAAATAATTTAAATAACAAAATTGTGTTACTATATAAATTATATATGAACATGCTTTTTTTATGACTATATAAGTCATTGAATTAATGAAAAAAATATCACTACATTATTATATAATCAGTTCCAAAAAATGAAGAGCCTTACCATAAATAATATTATAATTAAACATAAATTAAGAGGCTAAGTAAATTATTCTTCAATTATATATTTGCTATTAATGAAATGAAATATATTATAAAGATATAGTAATAGTTGTTATTAACTGTTTAAATTATTTTTCTCTATTTTAGGGGTTACCATATGGTATATTGTGGTATGCCTTTATTTTTTTCGCTACAGAAGTTCATTTACTATCGCTCTACTTTTCCTGGAATTTGTTGGTTGCATGGAAAGCTCGAGGTCATAAAAAAATACACTGAATCAAAATAATTGTTAAGGAAAAGAAATAACGCGTTTTGCATTAATGTATATATATACAATCTATATAAACATGCATGAATAAATAAAAATGACCAGTGAAATATAACTTATATGGACTTAATGAAGTACATATTTGACTATGTATATAATAGAACGACTTGTTATCTGTTACTTGTTAACAGAAATTACTTAATTTGTTATCGAAATTACTGTGAATCGATCCGCATTACATTTAATTATGATTGTAATTTTACCGTTTATTTTATATTGTCACGATTATTGATTTATTATTTTTTTACATTATCTAACATTAGTTTTGTATATCAATAAATTCAGTTAATTAAATTCGCGATAAATAGTTGAGAGAAGTCAAACAGAATTTTTTACTCATTAAATTGGAATTTAGAAAGTGTAAAAAAGAAGCGAAATATTAGGATGTAATTTTTACGGATCTTAGGAAATTTTATAAAACAATGATTAATGAATAAAGCTAAATTGATTTAAATTTTGGTTAACATATTTTACCTTCTTATTAGTTAATACAAATTATCTTTTATATAAAGTTATTTATTGATTGTCTTTAAAGTATAAGTAATATATTAATATATAATATAGTAATATAAGTAAGTAAATCAATGATAAATAGTTGTAATAAGTCCAACAGAATTTTTTACTCGTGAAATTTAAATCTAGTGAAAGTGAATGATTTACTGAAGTTTCATCATTTCTAAAGAAAAATTTAGAAAAAAATTATATTTGGAGTATTTATGACTGAGCATATGATTTTATCATTCTGTTTATTTACGTGATACTGGTACTTCTTATATATTTACATTGAGAATAAAAGGAGCATAAAATAAGAATCTGCTTCTTTTAACTGCAGGTAAAATTATCTGTTTTCCCATTGAAAACACATGTTTTTAGTATGTTCTAAAGAAGCGGGAAAAACCGCTGGTATCTAATTATATGGAAACATTATATTCTTGTCGTATATAAATACTAAAAAAACATACTATTTACATGCGCAATTTCATAAAACTGTAACAATAATAAATACTATAATATATTAAAAGTAGAAGTAAATTTATTAATGAAATTGCAAATTAGTATATGTGCATGCATACATAAAACGCACGTGCAGTATTTATAAATATATTAATATATTTTCATAAATATATAATATATTAATTAAAAAATTGTATGGTAGAATATTAGTTTAATAACTTTTTAAATAAATACATAAAATGAATGTTAAATATATTATTATATTCATATCAATCATATTAGTTATTAGTATTCATTTCTAATAAGTAAAATAATGAAATTAGGAATATTAGGATGTGAATAGTATATACAGGAGTATTATGCTCTCGCTTTCGTTTCAATTTTCGTCTCGTCTTACTCTCTTTATAACCTTTATATCAAATGTACTAGAGAGAGCACAAAACAAGACGAAATTTAAACGAAAGCGAGAGCACGCTTCTATTGCGTGCTTATTGTCAAGTTGATAATGAAGGAAATGATGTGTATTTTTATAATTTAATTAAAAATAATTAATTAATAAAATTAAGTCAAAATTAGTTCAACCCTACATAATCAATAAATTAATATTTTGTATTATATCCTAACAGAATAGTGAACATTAAAAATGTAAAAATAATTTTGAAATGTTTTAAGTTATATAAACTTTTTGAAAACATTTTTAATGATTTTAAAATATTATATTTTAATAAGGTTAGATACCATTCAAATTCTAATTTCAAATTTATTTCGTGGAATGACCACTACAGGCGCTCTAACTAGTAAAGAAGAATATTATAAATCGAGTTTCAGTCTCTCTCATTTCTAAAATTCAGGCTACGTATATTTTTTTCGGATTTACAATTCTTAGTCTGCTTTCTGCTTTGTATTCTCACTTGCAAAGGTTACCGGTAGAATTGCTGTGGCTATCGTGGGATTTGTTCATGTGATTCATGTTATTTCATATCCTTTCTTTGCTTTTTAATTGAATAGAGTTCAAAATTTGTAGTGAAACAAAATTTAAAAGTTACCAATTTATAAAACTGAATTATTATTGTGTCATAAACACCCAAAAAATTGTTTACACATTTATTTGTATTTAAAATTTGTGTAATATTCAATTTCATCAGGTAATTATAACCTTACATTATTTTAAATTTGCAGTATTAACAATTCTAATTTTTTTAAAAATATATTATATAAAATGTGTATTATAAAACTATTATATTACAAAACATATAATTATTCATAAATATGTTATATTTTTAACATAAAATAGATACGTCCATTTCAAATGCTAAAAGTTTCGGAATAAAACAATCTATACAACTTTTGATAAAATTTAATTTAAACAAACAAAAAATAGATATTAATTATTTTTGTTGATAACATTTAAATTCTAATTTCAATCACATAAGTAGTAACTACGGCAAGAATAAAATCATGTTTTTTAATATTTAAAAACAATTTTGTTTTATTTATGAAGGGCAAGAGAAATAATATTGTTATTTGCTCACGCAGTGATATTTACTAGAACAAATTTTAATCGATGTTATTTATATTATATATATATTATAATTTTTATTACTAAAATAAAATTTTAGTATCATCAATTTATTGAAATTATTTGAACCTTACTACCATTAATTATTCTCACATTTTTAATCATTCCATCAATTAATATATATATACATGAAATTATTTTATGTCAATGGTTTTTATTTTCGATTTATTTAAAAAAAAATTCTTAGAATGCAAACATTATTAATATTAATAAAACAGTTAATTTTCATATATTAAATAAAGTATTTTTATAAATATACCATAAAATTAATTTAAATGATTTGTGATTAACTTTTAGAATCTACTTAAACTATATAATTTAGAGAAGAGTGTTTTAAAAATATTTTATATGATTATAAGTAAAAATATGTTATAGTATTGAAATTTATTGAAAATTTATATAATATAGTAAAATAATATTTTTGATAATTAAATTCTAATTTATGAAAAATTCTTTCAAATAAATTATATATTTTTATGACAATAATTATAATTTTATAACCTATTTATAAAAATATATTTGATTGGATAATAACAAGATATATTTTATAATTATAGTAACAATGACAGAAGAATTAAAGCTTTATTCCTTGGACAATAGAGGAAACTACATAGTGAATTTTCCAAACAGACATGCTCTTTCTCTTGATGAAATCAAGCAAAGATTTTCTGCATTTAGTCCAGTATTGGCGGTACGAGCTGCAGGTGATGAACGAGGATTTCGCTTTGTAAGCTTTGCAACAGTAGAGGATGCTACTGCTGCAATTGAAGGCATAAAAAATGATCCTCAGATTAAATTAGTAGTGCGTAAGCCGAAGAACGGTAACTCTAATAATAATAATCATAATAGCAATGATCGCACTTATTTAAGAAAAAACTTTGACAATTCAAAATCTAATAAATATAATCATAATAACACTTCACCTGCGAATAGTGTTAAAAGTATAAAAACTAATGGCGATAGTGGAAAGTCAAATTCGTCTTTTATCAAAGCTAATGACAATGAAGATGAAAAATTAAAAATGGAGCATTTGGCTGAAGTTAGAGGTTATATATCCAATGTTTTTGATGTGCAAAGCGAGAAAGACAGTTTTAACAAACAATCAAATTCCACAGAAAATAGGACTCAAGACATGCCCAGTTTAATTCCTGCAAGAAAAGCACAAAGAAAACTAGAAATCATTTCTGCCCAAGAAATTATCATTGCAAATATTCATGATACCTTCGGATGTGCATATATTCTTCACTTACTAGAGAAATACGATCCTATTTCTATAACAAAAATATGTACTGTTAAAAATTTAAATTTAAGATTTTGTCATGTATATTTTAAGACTATAAATGATGCCGAAGCAGTAATAGAAGATTTTGATAATTATAATTTGCATGGGAAAAAGCTGATAATTATTAAACCCGAGTAAAAATTAATTTGAAATATTAAATAAAATATAGAACTCATATTTTAAGTCATGGTAAAACTGAATATATTATAAAATTATTATTATTTCTGCATTTATATGACGGTTTTTATTTTTATTATATGACAGTAACAAAATAATTTTTTATATATATATGCATATATATGCCTTTGTATATATATACAAGTCTTTTTTATGCAAAAACATTTATTTTTATGATGTATTCTTAACTATAACAAAAAGCTATTTTCTTTATATTAAAAATAACAGAACAGTTTATTGGATGAAATTATAAAATTCTTAATTTAAAATTATAATTTATATATAATATTAGTTTTTTATAAGTTTTACCTGATATTTTTAAAGAAAACAATAAATATTAATAAAACTATGATATTAATGGTCATAAACTTGTTAAAAATGTTTATATTTTTGCTCGGTAAATTTATCGGTAATAATGATAGAATGTATAAAACAATGGGTCGAATACCTTTTACAACTCTGTTGATCATTCATAGTCTTTTCCTTTAGAGATATAATCCGCATATAATTTTAACCTTTTTATGTATTATTTTACTATTATATTATTTTAGATTAAAAATAAAAAATTCAAAATTAACATTTCAAAGTAATATGATTATATAATTAATTATAAATGTTTATTATAATGTGTAAAAATAAAATGATTTGTATTTTTAAACAAATGTATTTTATTTATTTAATTTTGAATATGCTCACATATAATGTTACAACTTTATATTTTAAATTTTAAATATAAAATTAATGAAAATAAGTATATCATAGATTATGATATAATAATCTTTATTATGTTACAGAAAACATGAATCAATGTAATTACCCTGGTAAAAATAATTTTTACATATTACTATTAAAAAATTACGTCTTCTTACTAATGAACTATGAATTTTGCAGATATTTGATATACCTCTGTAGTTGACTGTAGAAACGTTTAGAAAATTGTGTGAATAAATTACAAAAATATGTCAAACATCGAAACAATATGTAGTTTCTACATCAAACTACAGAGGTGTATCAAATATCGGAAAAATACATAGTTTCGTGGTAAAAAGTCATAATTTTTTTAAATAGAAAGACGTAAAAATATTGCTGTCAGGGTATCTCCCATCCAATAAAATTAAAATAAGATATTTCAATATTAATTTTATACAATTTAAAGTAAATTGTTATTTATTGTTTATTGTTATTTCTTTAAAAATATTTACTATGTATTTTTAGAAAAAATAGTCATCTTTAAATTTTAAATTAATATTTCGATTTAAAAAAATATGAAACAATGCAATAGGATAATTTTATAAGTTGGGAGTAGGTATTTAATAAACTATTATGCTAAATAAAGTATAGCATTTATATTTTTATTTAATATATAATGCATATAATACATCGCAAATATAGAATATATGATTTGATAGAATACATGCATTAATCTTTTGTGCAGTAAACTTTATCATAAATATTCAAGAATTACGTTAAACAGAACAGCAATGTAAGAATAATATTATGTATAGGAATTATAACAGTTTTGATTATTGATAAAAATAGGTTTTCTTTTTAAATTTGTCTAAAATATTATTAATTTTCGAAGAATATTATATTATATAACTGGCGTTCTGCGCCACTATGGAAACCTATAGCCAATAAAGTTAACAACATATATTATATAATTTCAAAAACTATTATTTTATTTAATAAGTGTGATAATGTATGTATTATTTTGTTATTTTCATTCATGGCTACAACGGTTATATGAAACACTGAACGCCAGAAATTTATATGTATTTTTTTAATGATAATTTATGTAAAAATGATTAAAAAAAATAATGACTGTTTTTACTATATACACTGCACTTCCCACTTGTTTTCCTACGAGTTGTTTCCATGCTCGATCTGTTCAACACAAATCTTTTTTCATCTTATTGACAAAAGTACAATGTTATGAATGTTATATTATTCCCCTTTCGCGGCAAATTTAAAATTTATAATTTTTACATTTTGTCTGGTAAAATATAAAAACTAATTTTCATATAGAACCATAAAGACTATTTTGTATGTTTGCCGTTCAGTCAGTCAAATCTTTGATAATATACAGTTTTTAATTTTTGTATTGAAAATATTATGATTTATATTATTAATGTGAAAATGCCAAGCATAAAACAATGCAAACATTACATTTCTTGTATATTATAATTTTCCTTTATATATGTAATTTGTAATAATTTTTTAAATAACCCCAGTTGAATGAAAAATCGGTTCAATTTTTCACTATCACATCACCACTGAATTATTTTTAAAATTCTAGAGTTAATTACTGCATAAAGGGTACTTTAAATAGATTTCATAATTTTGAAATTCTATTTGGAGGTAAATAAACATTTTTTCATTTATTTCCTTTTACGATACTACTAAAGTGCTCAGAATACTAAGTATCTGAGAATTAAAATTCTGTAACATTTTAGAATTACTCTAGCAGCATGCCAATGTGCTATATAGTCATAAAATTAGATTCTTTTCAATTTACAACATTATTATAATTAATAAGTAACTCTAATGAAAATACTGGTACCAATTATGGTTGCGTAAATACACGCAATTGGAACCGAACGTCGATTTACGCAACAGCCAACATTTAAAAAATTGTCAGTTATGACAGCATAACAGAAATAAATTTTAGGTTATGTTTATTAGTTAATTTATAGAGTTTATAGATAATCTCTGCAGATATAAATAAAATGTCTATTTTTTCGTTATGATTGAAAAAAATCAAAAGGTAAATAAATTCATGATTATTCAAATGTTTGAATAATCATTGAAGTAATTTCTGTTTCTTGAATCATATGCATTTTATTTGTTAATGCTTTATTATGCTAGAAAATAATATTAATCAGTAATATAACCTTACTTATAATATAAATATATTTATTAGAATAAAAGTATGTTTATATATATATATACTTTCTGTGATCAATTATCATTTTTCCATTCGCGCCAAAATTGTTCAATCAGAAATTTGTTGTATGGATTGAACGGTTGCGTAGAGAGGTGTGGCGTAAAGGGGAAGTTTTGTGAAACGAGAATTAAAAATTCAAACGAAAATGATTTGTTTATCGACTGATACACAAAACGTTGTTTTCATTTTTTGTTTTTATTTTACAACAAAAAATAAATATTCATAAATCATACTATTCTTTCAACAATAATGAAGATCGCTATTCTAATTCAAATCGCTTATTAATTGTAATTTTTTTGTAAAATGAAAAGAAGCTAATTCCGTGGCTATAGCATTTTGTTTCAACTATGTTAGTGGTCTTGTTTATAAAAATAAAATTAATTGATCTCTTGTTATAAATTAGCCAAAAAGAGATTCATTGATGTTGGAAGAATATTATCTGACATAAAATATTACTTTTTAATTCGGAGTAGAAGACAAAAGAGTGAAAATTAATTTTTTTGTCAGCCAGTATCGAAGGAACACTACACTGTGTTGTAGACTTGCAATATTCATACGGTATACAGATTTTATGGATTTTATTGATGCAGATGGCACGGCGGCAAAGGCAAAGGAGATAAATTGACACCATTTCTAGTAGCTGGAGCAGGAAAAGTACGAAATCAACACAGTTTTGATTATGTTAAAGGATTTATACAAAATAACCTTAAAATGAATTCGTTCAATTATATCATAAATTTTCTTATTTTAATTATTTGTATAAGTCATGATTTTGTTCAGTGTGTCGATAATGACGCGAAAGCAACAAAAAGAAAATCTTGGAAAGATAAAGATATAACAGATATGAACGATGCTGATTTAGAGCATATATTAGAGCAGTGGGAGGTAATATAATAATATTAAAATAATAATCATTAAATAAAATTATTTAATATATAGCTTTGGAGAGAGTAAAATTAAATAAATTATATTTTTTTACGCTACCAAAGTAATATGTTTAAACTGAAATAATTTCATTAATAATTAATTTATCATATTTAATAATTAATATTATTTATTGTTTTGATTGATAATAACTGTTGTGCAACCATATTAATAACCAATAATAACCAAGAAAAATATTATTTTGTTGTAAATTGAATATATAATTAGTTATATTTAATTTGTAGATTATTTATTTTAATTATCAGTTATATTTTTATTTTAATTTAGGAAAATGATGAACCGTTAGAACCAGATGAATTGCCAGAACATTTAAGACCAAAGCCTAAAATAGATTTAAATAAGGTATATAAATGTTATCATTTACTTTTTTACTACTTGTAATTGTTGATTATTTTATATTTCAAAATATATTTATTACAGTTGGATTTGAATGATAAAGATAGTGTCTTGAAAATGACAAAAAAGGGACAAGGCCTAATGATGTTTATTAATGTTCGGCCAGAAGTTTCAGTTACACAAGCTGACATAGCAATGCGTATTTGGCATACAAGTTTACATAATAATCATATTGTGGCAGAAAGGTAACTTATATTTTAATTTATTATTTATTGTATATACTTATTATTTTATAATGGATTATTATGCTGGATTTATAATTAAATAAATTAATTATTCGGATATTAATAACTGGATTTATTTGTATATAGATATCCGTTGGAAGACAGACGATGTATTTTTTTATTTCCGGATGGAGCTCAAGCAGTTGATGCGAAAAATTTTTTAGTACAACAACCTGAATTAGCCAGTGTAACTCTCGAAGGCCAAACATATGAAGGGCAATATACAACTGAGGCAAGTGTAATTACACAAAAATTTATATAAGAACGTAAATTTAAAAAGAAATTATCAGAAGTTATAAATTCAATACTTATTAAATTAATATCTTTATCAAAATGATTATATATGCAGATAACGACATATTGAAATTAATAACTATGAATTTTTCATAGTTCAAATATGGTTTTAATAAATAAAAATAAATTTTATAATAGATATTTTATCTAAAGATAGTCCTTTATATATATATATATATTAATTATATTAATTATAATAATTAATAGCATTCTATGCAATTCTAAGCAATTATAATACATTAAAATCTTAATATTTATTAATTACTGTTTTATATGCATAAAATGTAGAAATATGCATTTCATAAATAAAGTATATGATTATGCAGTATACGATTAATTGTTTTCTATTTTCAGGGTGGTGATTGTATTTAAACAAATACTATTTAAGTACTAATTTATGCAACAAGCAATTAGTTTGTTTTCAAGTTTCATGTGCTATTTTCTAAAAAAGATTGATTTAAAATATAAAAAAATTAAAAATGCGTTATTTATTATTCTATATATATATTTCATAAATATTACTTTATACATTAATTAATTTTATTTAAATGTATTTCTTTTCTTTACCAATTCTACTAGTATTTGTTAAAATTTGTAAAAATTATAATTCAAGAATAAAATTCATTATTTTAATTACTTCAATCAAATTGAAAAGCCAAATTATTGTATTTTTGTTTAATACAAATTTTCCATGTCATGACTCATTTTTGTTAAATCCTAATGATAACTCATAATGTTAAAAATTTACAGTTATAATTATTATTTCTATTTTTAGAAATATAATTATTTCAAGACATAATAATTATTTATTAATGATTACATATATTATTTTTTTGAAAAATATTATAAAAATTTATGTTTGAGTATAAATTCTTGAAAGAAGTATACTTATTAAAAATGTATTCTTTTTAATTATTTTATTTCGTTTATAAAACTTTCTTATTTAATTTATGATTTAATTTCAATAAATTTTTATTTTCTATTTCTAGGATAGCAATAGTCAAGAAAAAAAGGAAGAAATCAAAAGGACAGAACTGTGACAATTTATATAAATATAATTTATCCAATTTTATAGAATAAGTCATCTTAAATTCAATATTTGTAATATATTAAATGTGGTTCATCTTACTTCTTATTATTTAATAAAATTAAAGTCATTTTTTACAATAGAAATTAGTTATTTGTATTTTGTACATATGTTTGTTTAAATTTTTTGTAAAATTTATCAAAAAAATAAAAAAGATTTTAATTACTTGAAAGAGGTGAAATTTAAAATTATAACCAATAATTTTTGTCTTTTTAGATAAAATGCAATGAGTGTAAGAAAAGAAAATTCCTAATATATATCAACGCCTTTTAAGAATAAAGTGATACCTCAGAAAACCTTCAAAAAAGTGATATATTAAAATATGGTACATGGGTATTATATATCTAAAAATAACATGAGAAATTATAAAAAAATGCGATAATTCGATGCCTCTTTGAAAAAAAGAAATCGCGAATAATTATTGATAAATGGGATACTTAAACAAAGTTCACTAACTTTCGATGCTCATATTTCACATTTTTGAAACTAAACTAAGCAAAAGTGTTTTTTTTTGCAATTTTGCTTGCGTAAATTGCATTTTAGGTGCATAAATAAGTTTCTGAAGAACCTTCAACTAATATAATTTTTTAAATCTTATCTCCATTCGTCAAAATCGCCAGAAAAATACTATCGAAAAATGAGAAATTTTAAAACAGAAAAAGTAGGATTATACTAATACTATTAATCTAATCTTTATCTAATAAAACATTTCTTGTAAAAATTTGAATTTTGCATCAGAATAATATAAATACTTGTGTGTTTGAGTGTGAATTTGAAGAAAATTTCATTTATTAATTCTGAAATCAGCCTTAAAATAGCAAATTTTTCCATGGCGGGGCTTTCTTAATTGTTATGGGCCAAAATTTTAGATCTCGCCAAATTCAACGTTAATGGCATTCCTGACGTTAAAAGCGATGCAAAATGATGTTTAAAGTGCAAAATAAAAAAAAAAATTCACATTTCAAAAAATTTCAAGTGCCCAGATTTCAGGTTTTTGGAATACAAACTGAGCATAGTTATACAAATTTTATGTTCCAATTTGCTGCCGCAAATCGTATTTTGGGTGTATGAATAAGTTTCTAAGCAACCCTCCACATATATAAGACTTCTTCTTTGCGACTTTTGCGTTGAAAATAAGCGATATCCCCTTTTGCAAAGAGAACTTGAGATATCTTCTATTTCACAAATGTAATAACTTTTCACATTTTAGTCATATTTTGGCATACACGTATTAATTTTTCACAACGGTTTTTGACGTTTTCTTTTACGTTACATATATATCTAACAAATATACACTCGGAAAAAAACGCACCACTTAAAAATGCACCGAAAATATCGAATTTTTAAACCGTCATATGATACGAATTAGATAATACTTTGAGTTATGAATAGTTTGAATAGCCACGTTAGTTAGCACAATGAAAAATCCCTTCCGCCCCCTGCCGCCCACCAAAGAAAAAGTGAACTCAAAAGTGTTAAAAATTGTGCAACATTGCAAACTTATACCGCAGTTAAAGAAATCTTAGTTTTAATCGACCATCAGAGTGATAAAGTTTATTTATTTTCCTTCAAATTATACAAAAATTCAAGTGGGTAGGATATTTTGGCACGAAGTTATACATTTTTTTAATTTATTAGACTTTTTTGACAACCTTAAATTTTTTCCTTCGGAATACTTGAGTTAAAATAAAAAGAACATGGTTTTTTCTTGAAAATGACGCAAATTGACAATTGACAAACTCTATTCGGCATAAAAAAATTTTAGACTTAATCGACCATCACAGCGTTAAAGATCATTTATCTCTCTAATAGCCAATTGAAGTTAAACATTTTGCTGCAGTACAAGTGCGCAAAGTTGGACATTTTTTTTCACTTTTGACTTTTCTTCTTCGGGGAATGGCATGAGGCAGAAAGAATTTCGATTTTGTAAGTTCTCGACACATTTTACGAAAGAATGATTTTATTCATGATTTGACAACTTTTACAACAATAATTAATAAATTGACTCTTAAAAGGGAACATTATTGTGTAATACTATATTGAAAAATCATCTTAGTATCTACATTATTGGCCTCATTTATTACTATTACAATTTTTTCAACATCATAAATTATTGTATATGTATGGGGGCCGGTAAAATAATTTCTAATTAAATAAGAAAAAATGTCTCACTTAGTTTCCCGACTGCAACTTCCTTACTTTGTCGGCTCACTTTCGCGACCCTTGATAGAATCGTAGCGACATGGAAATATCGACTGTTTATAATCCATTAACACAATCGCAAACGTGTATCGGTTGATACGCTTGAATCTTTTAATTGAATTCTCAAATATTACTTTCATGATACAGTAATTGAATTTTTTTCGATTTTTTAATTAAATACTTTGAATAATATCTAATAAAAAATATAATATATATGCTTGTTTTAGTATATTGAAAGTTGTCATAGAGAAGGAAATATTTTAATTACTTTAATTTTTGACATTTTTTGCTTGAATTATATAAGTGAGATTAAATATTTCAAAATATGAATTTTCTTGATTTTGAATAGACGGAGTTCACATTATTACCAAAATATAAATCCCCGATTCGGCCAGGGACAACCCCTGTAGTGTACCTGTCTTGTCCCTGTATCACTTTTAAGCAAGTTCACTGTGAGAACGCATGAAAAGATATACGTACATATATATCTATATATATCTATCTATATATATATATATAAAAAACATTTTTTTCATATATATATTTTTTTTTTCATCATATATATATATATATATATATATATATATATGATGAAAAAAAATATATATTATATACATGCATAAAAAACATTTTTTTCATTTATGTTATATTTTGGTATTTCATAGTTAATTTAATATATATTTTATTTTTTTGTATCATTTCTGTTTAAAACCTTATCAATTTTTTTAATATTAGAAAAAAATAAATTCAGGTACAAAAAATAATGTTGCATTGATAGAAGTGATTTTTAATGTTTCTATATCATTGATATGTAAAAACCGAATTTCGAAATCTATTCAAACTACCTAGTTTTTCGGCACACTTGATTAAGAACAATTTTAATATAAAAAATGCAATTATCTGTTTAAAATATAAATCATTACATGAAGTATAAATAAATTTAATACATTGAAAATTTGTGAAATACCTTCTTATAGATAAATAATGTATATATAAAAAATAATATAAAATGTATTTACAGTTTATATTAATTGAACCGAATTTTGAATTTCGAAAATGGTGCCAAGGGAAGGTAGACCACATTTTAATTAATAATATAATTAGTTTTATTAATTAATTATTTTTTAATAAATATTAACTTTCTAGATAGAAATCAAATGATAATATTTTAAAGTTATTCTCTATATTATAAAAAATTTAAGTAATATAATAATATAAATTACAAAGCAATTAATATAAATATAAAAGAAACTGCCAAATTATTTAATAGCTTCTTAAACAACTAACTACTAAACTGTAGTCTTTAATCTGTTTGAATTTTTGAAGTTGGTGATACTATACTTGCATTTTTGTGTTCAGTTATTTTGTAATTAATTACATATCACTATATTAAAATGACTCAGTTGGGTACCAAAACTAAGCGGATGATAGGGTCGTTTTTTAAAAAGTAAGCTAAATATTACAGAACAATTTATTAAATATGTGTATATGTAAAGTTTTTTTTCTGAAATAGGATAATGTGATATTTATTGGATCAAGAGTGGCCATAATAAATTTAAAAAAATATGAATTAGATTTATAATTAGGGAAGTTAGATATATAATCTGTAATTAAATATAATAC
>JABFPK010000196.1:0-16681 GCA_022817445.1 Habroteleia sp. ZL-2020
TATTTGTTTCACGATCGGATAACGACAAGAGATGTAATTTCGTTTTTTTCCCACCTCACAAACGAAATTACGCCTCTTACTTTTATTTCGTATCAAAATTATAATATTTTTACTTCGGAACATGTAAAAAAATTGAGAAAATGGCGCTCAAGTCCTTGAATGAATTGTTTCTTAGTACCGTCACAATTTTGAAAATCTGTAATGTCGATAAATTCGCGTTCGACATCACCTTAATTCGCTTCAAGAAATTGTTAGAAAATGCTTTTCAGTAGTCGACCGTTACCTTGTTAGCCCAAAGCAGTTTCCTCTTCTGTATCTGCTCCGCGTATTTACCCTGGGTGGAGGTGGCCAGTGGATTGTAGAAGTTTTGTTCCCCGGGCAAGCCGGACGTGGACGAGTCGTGTTCGGGAGCTTTCAGTTCGATGCCCAACTTTTCAAGCTGAGCCAACTTGCTGCGTCCCTTTTCCTCTCGGTAGCTCGACGACCGAAAAGAGGCAGTTCCGCGTTCGCGGGACCTCGAGCGAGAGCGCGCGCGATCCTTCTCCTTATAATAGCCCGGACGATCGTCTCGGTAGCGCTCCTTCTGCGACCGGTCATCGCGGAAATGACGTCGCTCGCGTTCCCGCTCTCGGTCTCGCTCTCGTCGTCGCTCTCGGTCACCTCGGTCCCGATTGCGATCCCTTCGCTCGTCCCGGTGATAATGGTCCTTGTCTTTGTCATCGTTTGCCTTATCGCGTCGCTCGTCCCGCGAACTCCTCCGCTCCTCGTCTCGCGATCTTCGCGAATCTCGCTCCCTGTGGTCGCCTCGTCGGCTCCGTCCCTCCTCGTGGGACGGCCTTCGGCTGGTCGCGTGCCGTCTGTCCCGGTCCCGTCTGCCGTCCCGTTCCTCTCGACTATTCGACGTATGCTCTTCATGGTCCGTGCGCCTGTAAAACGATTACGGTTCTGCAGGGTACACCACACAGATTCGTCTTATTAGTCGGGCAAACCAACGGTGCCTGATTAAGCTTGCTTTTGTGCGTGTCTTTTTATTTGCCAACTCTTTTACTCTCTTTTACTCTCTCTCTCTCTCTCTCTCTCTCTCTCTCTCTCTCTCCCTCTCTCTCTCCCTCTCTCTCTCAGAAAAAGTTTGCATTAATTTAGATTAATGATCAATTAATTAATTAAAAAAATATATATCTCAAAATATGATTTGTAGAAAATTACAAAAAACATTATCTCTATGCCTAGTTTATATTTTAAAAATGTGAAATCTGAGCATTGGAAATTGGTAAACTTCATATCCTATTTTGATAATTATACGAATTATATTTCGATAATTATAATTATATGATAATTTTAAAATATGAATTAACGTATTAAAATTTAACTCATCTGCATGTCATACAATACGAACAATAATAAATTTAATGTAATATCATAAAATACCGTTTTATATAAATTATAAAGGATTGAAATATTTTATTCACATGTGTGTTTTCATATACGTAATTAATAATTCACATATTTCAAATGTATTTAATATAAAATAAATGATAGATTACTACGTATATGAGAATAATGTGTAAATAAATTTTGATATTTTCAAATAGCGTAATTCACAAATCACGTACAAATTTCAATAATTATTTTCACTGATTCACTTATTGGGCCTTCATAAATCTATGTAAAATGTACAAAGTTTGAAAAATTTATATTTAATTTAATCCTTCAATGTTATGTTGTCTAACATTAGGTTGCCTTTGAGGCGAATTGTAACGTTATGGTGACCAACTTAAGCAAAGCATTCTCTTTCGGTAGCCTGCGCAAGCTTTTAGTTTGGCGTGTAAAGAATTGAATTAATCAAGTCAGTTTACGAGGACGTAAGCCAAGTTCAGTTATTAATGGAATAATTGCTTGAAAGTTTAGTTGGGCGTACGGAGTTGGTGGGCGGAAGATGTAGTTTTGTGTTTTGGCGAGAATCACTTTATGACTTGGGACATTAAATCATTATAGGTTGCCAAAAGCACCCGGACTTAGGTCCCTATTGAGTACATACGTCGCGTTATGTCACAGCAACGTTCTCGTAAAGTAGCAGCCAGTCATCATTTTCATGCCTAAACATTTGCATGTGAGATTTCAAATTATGAGCCTTGATTCATGTTGGGGTTTAATTTTGTAACGATAAATATTAGAAAATATTTCTAAATCAATTTGTAAACTGAATGTTTTCTTATACATAATTAACCATTGCAGGTATTTTTTTATAACAAATATTACGTTTTTGAGAAGAATGTCAAAAATGTTGAATTGCAATTTAACATTTTTTAAATTCAATACATATTTTGAATATTAGTATTTTCAAAAATTATATTAGTGTAAAATAAGTGCATGTCATACGGCCATAATTCTATATAATAATAAAAATAAAAATATTTTTTAATAAATTATTAATAATAATAAATTTAAATGTGTATATATGAATTGTAAAAATAAGAGAATTGAAAAGAATAATAGTGTAAATATGAATTACACAAAGGAATTAAACATTTGACTTGTTAAATGTGGACAATGAAAACAAATACACTTAAAATTAGAAGAAGGAAATATAAATAATAAAAGAAAAAGTTTCTTTGTTAATAATAAGCAACAGTTGCATTAAGATATCTATTATATAGAAAGGAGTCCGCGAACGAGTCTAATTAAATTAAATATTCAAAATAAATAAAACTTAATTACAGCTGATGAACAATAAAAATGGGAAGTAGTAAACACTGCAGCAGAGTTTACATTTTATCAAAACAAATTTAACATACCAAACCATCATTTTTAACTCCTGCTTATTCACAATAACAAAAGTAGTATAATATACATAAATACAATGAGAATTGCAAATTTTAAATGCACTCTGACCCCAGGTGCTTTTTCAACAAAACGCAGATTTATATCTTTATTTAAGCAGTTTCTTACTGTGTTAACAGCGTTATTTTCAGTATCAGTCAAACTACGTTGTCACGGGCACAGATACCCTCGATGCAATATCCATGGAAAAGTAAATACTAAAGAGGAACTTAATTAGCAGTAAATAAAATACCACTGAACAATTAAACTTCACAAAAGTATAAATAAATATTTTTTACTTTTTAATTTCAATTTATTTCCAACGCTTTTTATTTTTTCCGTCTTCATCACGGTAAGAAAGAAAATATTAAAACAGAAAAAATGCGGTGCATTTATCATAACGAGTAGAGAACTCAGATGAGGAAAAAAAAGGTACACGATGCCAAACGGTCCGATGCTTGGAATTACTCTTATATTTGTCGAAGGTTTCCTTTTTTGTGGCTTTTTGGCAACTTTCGATTACAGTCCTGAGGTTAATGCTAGTAATCGGCAAAACAGCTTCGCACCTCATCTAAATGGAAAACCTAATACCTTGCCAGTCTCATATACTTGTAAGTTTACGAGTCTTGTAAAAACTAAAAATTATTCTCAACGCTATTTCTATTACACTATACGTAGCGAATGAAATTGTATAATAATTATTATAATTAAATATAAAAAGAAATTCAATGAATTATTATTTTAGAAATAAATATTTTTTATTAATTTTATTGAAAATATTAATTCATATTATAAACTAAAACGAGGTATCATGATCACCAATAAATTATTGTAATATAATTATAAATTTGCATGATAACTTTTAATTCGGTGATAATAATTTTGAAACATTAAAGTTCATTAACCCTTATACCGGATATTAAAACTAAGTAAATTGCATGAAATGTTCATTGCACCAGAAACCCAAATGTACCCAAAACATAATCATTTTCTAGCACTCGCGAGACAACGAAAGTCTTTAAACTTTCTACTCGATAAACTTTCGCGGAAGTTGTGACTTCGACATGGGACACCATTGGGTTGTTTCGCACTATTCTCACGCTGTCGTTAATAACTAAGTTTACTCTTTTATACTCCGCATACTCTATAGGAACAGACGAAGAAAAACATGTTACATTTGCCTCAAAACTTATTACACTCATGTAAATATCTAATTGGATGACTTTATTTCATAAAACGCTAATCGCCTCAGTTTCACTTTATTATATTTGTAATATAATTGTTTGACTAAATTTATAACTTGTATGTGCTTTTGTTAATCGGATATAACATTACGGAAAGCCTGTAATTGCGATGTAATTATTTAGAAGTGCACGAATACGTATCATGATTTCATGAAACGTTATTCGAGTATGCATAAATATATCATTAAA
The DNA here is from genome assembly GCA_022817445.1 of Habroteleia sp. ZL-2020. NCBI lineage: Eukaryota > Metazoa > Arthropoda > Insecta > Hymenoptera > Scelionidae > Habroteleia > Habroteleia sp. ZL-2020. Next base: position 4,254 of record JABFPK010000196.1, read on the forward strand.
ATAGATTTATGGTTTGCTCATCTAAGTGGAAGATAGTTTTTTAGACAAACCTCGTTAATTATAATTTCAGAATTTCTAGATTTCCAGTTTTCAAGTGTTTAAAGCTGTTTGGTTGAAAAACAAGAATTGTCAATAATTTATTAATTTGAAATTAATCATTAAAATGGAGTTTGAAATTGACATGCTCTTTGTTGTAATATTAATTATATTTAGAGAGAAATGTTTTTGAGATTGAAAGTACGATATAACACATTGAAAGCATATTTATGATAATACACTACTTATGAAAGAAGATAATTTAAAAAAAAAGTACTATTTTAAAACATTATTAATACTTTACTAAATTTAATTTCCTCTAAATAGTCTAAAACTTCATCATTAGAATTTCTAATTACTTTTTTATATTTTTTGATTTGTTTTTTTTTAATTTCAAAGTTATATAAAGATTCTTTACTAATATTATTCAGGATAAATTTCACAGATAAACTTTTCTCGTTCCAACATAATTACCAGATCAATTCAATAATAAAATATAATTATCAGTTATAATCTATTGAATTCTAATATCCTTTGGACAATATTTTTTAATGTATATTAAACTAAATATGATTGAAACACTATATAAAAAAAATTCCAAAAATGATTTTGTAATTTCTTTATTGTCATACGCGTAAAAAATAATCATTTAATTTATTAAATAAAATAAATTTAAATTGTTAATAAAAAATTATTTCAATCATTCTTCTATTTAACTTTTTACTTTGTTTTATGACAATTTTTACTAAAATAATGTGCTTTTCCGTCGTCTAATTTTTAATAATAATTCAAAAAATTTTCTTGCAGTGTACCAAGATGTTCACGTTATGATATTCATTGGCTTCGGGTACTTAATGACATTCCTTCGTAAATACGGATACAGCGGTGTTGGGTTGACTTTTTTAATCGGCGCCATTTTGATACAAGTTGCACTTTTGTGCAATGGCATTGCAAACATTAGCAAAAACGGCAAAGCTCCTCTATCGTTGCAAGGGTAATTGAGTACCAATATCATATTTATTTTAACGGATATTTTAGGCTAATTGAATGAAAAAAAGTCGTACATTCTATCGTCGTCTTTTATAAAAATAAAGTGATCGAATTTCCTGTTATTAGTGACCATGAATAATGCATTATTTTAAATGAATAATACCCGTAGATTATTGGATGCTGATGCTGCCGTTGCCGCACCTTTAATATCAATGGGAGCTCTTCTCGGCAAAACAACGTACATGCAGCTTATCTTCCTGGGAATAATTGAACTGATTGTATACGCTGTCAACAAATATATTGGAGACCATTACTTCATGGTTGGTTTCCTAATCGATAACTATACATATTTCTTTTAAAATCACGTATTAATTTAATATAAGTTTACTAAATCAAATTTAATATTAATCATAAAGATCACTAGTAGTTTCTTTTTTAATTACAGCTGATTTATTTCAATTTCTCTCTCTTCAATTTATTAATTATTAACTTTTTAATTGAATTTGTTTGAAAGAAAGATTTGAATGCATTTGAAATATTATGCAGTAACAATAATAAATTAATTGTAAAACATTATACTAGATATAATGACTTCAATTCCAAAATGTAATTAAGTAGAAAATAATTTTTCATGAAAATGCTTATTAGTAATTAAATATAATCGACTATTACAAGCATTTTGCTAAATTTAACATTCAAATTCCTTAATGGAAGGCCGTAGATGCGGGTGGTAGCATGTACGTTCACGTTTTTGGTGCATATTTTGGACTTGCCGCAAGCTTTATCTTTGGCATGAAAGAAAAACCCAAGGAACATTCTTTGGAAGAATCTTCGTATCAGTCCAACTTATTCGCAATGATAGGTAGACCAAAATTGATATAACAGTTTTTCGAATTTTTTGCAAAAAAAGAAAAAAATAATTGGATGAGCAGAACCGTCGTAAGACATAATATACGCGTTTTTGCACCGACAGGTACAATTTTCCTCTGGCTTTTTTGGCCTTCCTTCAATAGCGCTTCGTTAGAAGGGGACGACCAGCAGCGAGCAATTATAAATACGTTACTGTCGATAGCAGCGAGCTGCGTAGTCGCGTTCGCTACTTCCGCTTTGGTGACCAAGGACAACAAATTCGATATAGTTCACGTGCAAAATGCAACCATCGCAGGGGGCGTAGCAATCGGCACTGCAGCGGGTAACTGTATTTAGTTATATTTTTAAATTTTATTTATTAAACAAACAATTTTCGACAGTGACAAAAAAAGCTCCTCACTTTCGTAATTAAAATATGAAATTTGCATGACTTCAGTTAATTAAAAAGTCCATTCCACTTCAAGACAAAATTGATATTAAAAATATTAATTTACTAATTGATCAATTAAAATAACAAATGAAAGCACACATAAAATGAACATGAACCATTGAAATTCTATACTATTTTGATGAAGATATTTATTGATGCATTTTAAATTAATTTATTCATAAAATGCTTTCCCCGGGATTATCTGTCTAGAAATTATTAGTTAAATAAAATATATTTGTATCTCTGTTTACTGAACTTGAAGTCGAATAAAGGAAATACAAATTTAACGATCGCGTGTAAAGCTCATTCTCTTTTCTAAAATCCTCGTATTTATTCGAAGGCAAACGTTTAAACAACTTTTTTATGAAATTCGATATTGAACGTCGGTGTTGAACGACGATGTTGATACTACAAAATGGATTATGTTTTTGATTATAATTATTATTAAAGACACGACAAAAAATGAAAATTTACAGATAATCAGATCAGTGATAAAACGTTGCTCCGAACATCAATAAGAAAATAGAGCGTAGTACATGATGAAAGAACCTTTATATTATCATGATTCGAACAAGCATATTATGAAGCTTCGAAAGAATAGAAAACTAGCTTGAATTTGTTCACGCATTTTGATTGAAAATCAATTTTCTGTCTCGTTTATTATAACCTACATTATTTAATTTAATTATATTATTCTATTCTGAATTTATTTTTAATTAAATATGGAAATTATATATTTATAATATATTAATAAATTTGTATATTTTGATAAAATTCTTTATTTTATAAGTAAAATATATATTTCACTTTTATATATTTTATATTTCTATATTATAGTATGGAAATTAAAATATTTTTTTCTATTATTTTTTCATTATATTTTTCAAACATTGATTAAACGTAACTTTAACAACTTCTGAAAAAAAATTTCCAGTATAATCATTATCATTTAATTAATTACGGATGAAAACTGATGAATTGGAATCATGCACGCATTAATTTGAAATTATTTATTATTTTAAAATATATATATATATCTCTGAATCTCTATTATTCATATTTATTTATTATTAATTATGATGATTTATATTCCATTAAATTCCCCCACAGTTAGAAAATGCATATAATTTGCACCAAAATTCATTTATTATTATTAATAAGCAATTAATATACATAACATTAAAATAACTAACATGTTAAATTAATTTTACCGGTAACAAATCATAATTTTCAATTTTTTATAAAATTGTTTTTGCACTCCAAATAAAAAAAAAATTATTTATATATAAAAAAATGTCACTCGTATAGAAAACAAATATCTTGTTTTTTTTCAAGCAATTAAACTGCAATATACTTGATTGCTATACTAGTACTAAAAGTTCTTTTTTATGTATTGTAGGTATGATGTGCGAATCTATTGGAGCATTAGTCATCGGGTGTATTTCTGGAGCACTTAGTGTGATAGGCTACAAATACCTATCGGTAATTATGTTTAATATTAATCTTTCCAGAAGTGGAAATGGTTTCAATCAAAAATTTTTGACAGCTTCCGGAAGAACAAATATTTACCAAGCGCGATTTATTATTTATGCAAATACTATCTCATAATTATAGAATATTTTATAGAAAATTTATTACGTGAATAATTAATGACATATTTAATCATATGATGTATCTTTTGAATATTTTGACACTGTATAACTGATCAGAGTCGACAGCCATACAGTATAGCAATGATACAACATAAATAATTATATTAATAATATACAAAAATGAGATAAATTAGATTCCACAAATTTCGTTGGTTTAAATTAGGCAAAGTGAGTAGATAAATTTATCACAATTAAATAAAATTCGTGAGAATCGAAGTATTAAATTGATAAACTGTATTAAATTAAATATCATACATACATTCTTACAAACGAGATTAGTTACAATCTCATTAAATTTATCCATTTAAATTAAACATATTTTATGTGTTTTTGATAAATATTTTGATTGTAGTATATTAACGAGTTTATTTTAGCAAAAAAAAATAGATATGTATACTAATTGTATTCTAGTATTTTTTCTTTAAAAACACAAACATATTCATATAAATCGCTTTATTAAATTACTTATCTTGAGCAAAATTTGACTTAATCTATATGAGTAAGTATTTCTGTCATGTTTGCCCCAAATCTTCATCAGCATTTAGTTTTGCCATAAATTGTTTGAATTCATTAAGTCGAAATTACGTGCTGCATGTTTGAGCAAACAGTTTGCGGATTAAAATCATTTCAAACTATTGTTCCGAATAATACTACGAGCATTTACCAAACGTGAACGTCAGCTCCGAAAATTGATTAAACATTTCGTCGAACGATATACCGAATTTATTCATAACTGTGGTTAATAAAATCAATATGCTCGCTCTTAATTCATTTGTGCCTTTTCTTCTCAAGCTTCATCAATGCAAATAGTTTTTGCAACAATTATGGCAATTGCTTCCAAATGACACTGTTAGTAAAGTTACAGTCATTCGCTAATAGTGCAACTTTTACGAAAAGGCCTCCGGTACTTGAAGAGTTAATGCTAACGTACATTTGGTTTAAATTACGGAACTTTGGTTTTCCTTCACGGTATTGTACTTTAAGTATTCATTCAAAATGAAATGAAATCCGCGCCAACTTTACGCATTGATTGCAATTTTACATTTTAATTTAACATTTCCCCCATTTTTACAATACCAAAAATTTACAATTAGATTGTCCTGAAATTAATTTCTTAAATTAAAATATTTTCAATTTCAGAATTTTTTTTAAAAAATCTAATTTTATCGTTCTCATAAAACATTTCCGACGAAAGATAAATTCTGTGATATCAACCTCGGAAAAGTTACCGATAGACAGTTTTGACGATCCCGCGAATTCGAGCAACCAGATTGCCTGGAATATTTTAGTCGGGGCTCTCAATTTCCTAGATTGCATACTTTATTTGGTAATCGGCGTGCGATTACGCGCAAAGTTACGATCGCGTTAATCCCACGCCAAAAAGAAGAAAAAGACGCAAAATTCGCTTAAGCCCCGAAGCAATTATATCCAGCCATTACTTTGCACCAAGCGCAAGCAGGACTTTATGCAAACTTTTGCGGCAAACAGAGAACACGATTTCAATACTAAGATACACCGCGAGCAAACTTTGTGCCTTTAAATTATTTGCTGATATAAATTCATATCCACCACATGTATTCATTTATTAACGCCACCGAGAAGTTTCTATTAATGCAAATCAGTCCGGGATATGAGAAAGGGGCGAACTTGAACATCGACAGACTATTTTAAGTTTCGCAAAGCTCGGTAAAGATAAACGAGGAAGTTGAAAGAAATTAAAACTGTGGATTGGGCCAGTTTCTGAATTTCAAAAATTAAGAAAATAAATATTAATTCTCATTTTCAATTTGCAAAGACGAATGAAGTAGAATCTAAAGAAATTAAATAGTTTTCTTTCCCGCAAACCATTGTCGAAGTATTTATTTTAAGAATATTATACTTACAAAAATTATTATATCTCGGCATCTGTAAAATAAATTAAAGCAGTAGAAATGATAAAAAAAACATAAAATATACTGAAAAAATAGCATTAGCAATTTCCGTTGTAAAAGTTTAACAGAATTACTGAACATAAGAAAAAAAATACTTTTCAACCTTCGAGTATGATAAGAAAATAAAAATTGTTTTTGAAAAAATGTATCTGTTAAAAACATTTTTTCCAGATACTTTTTTAGTTGAATTGCTCTTTAGAATGGCAATCATAATCATTTTATAGTATTCTTGTTATATACAAAAAAGTAAATTTTTTATAATGAGGTATTCATCAATACACACTTTTTAATTTAGTAATTCTGCATTCTGCAATTCAAATATTCGATTGAACGAAACTCGATGAAAATGTTAATAATCTTTAAAGAATGTTAATTATCTGTTTCAGCCAATATTTCAAAAACGTCTTCGCGTTCATGACATTTGTGGTGTCCATAATTTGCACGGAATGCCAGGTGTCCTGGGCGGAATATTTGGTGCTTTAATGGCGGGATTAGCAAATGAAAGCACGTATCACTATTCTCTGTACGAGGTAATAATAGCGATAAACCACTGTTGCATCTGACAGATATTTTGCAAATTTTACCGCGAAATACAATTACCCGCTGTCTAAAATTACGGATGATACATTTATTAAAAGTGGCCAGAAGTTAATTTTCACGATGAAGTTGATTCCGATCAACGAAAGCGACATTAACTGTTGAATTCATTTATCCTGTTGGGACGTAATTAAAGCATTCACTCTAAGCCTATAGAAATAAAGTGATAAATTTCAGAACAATTAAATGAAATTCATTCAAACTTGTACAGGATGCGAAATACAATTTCGCTTAACTCCGGAATGCGGTTTGCCTTAATTGTGTTTGTTAGTTTCGTTATTCTTAAAACGGCTCGACGGAAGTCACAAACGCATTTTGTTCATTTGCTTCAAGCCACTCTCCACTTTAAAACTAACATTCAGTTGATCTCAAGCGATCCATATTTGCCGAAACTAAATTCTTTATAAACACTTTTTAATTAGTTAAGCAATTTTCGTTTGGTTTTGCCAATCAACGAGTAAACTATGTTGTACACTTAGTTGGAATTGCTGATTGAAATATCAACGAAAATAATTCGGAGTAAATACGATTTCGAATTGAAAAACTTTTGTGGTACTTCTGTGATTCATAGCTTAGTATTTCTGGAGAATAGATGAATTAAGATGCCGTCGCATTTCGGCCAGAAATAAATCTCCATCGGTTTATGAATTCATTACAGATGTATGCCAGTTTTGCACTGGATGCATTTAACAAGAAAATGTGTAGAGTCTGACGGATTCCCATAAGATGGTTCGATTAAAAATTCAATATACAGAATGACTGAAATCTTCTAAAAGCTTTCGTCGGCGGTTACATCGTAAAAAAGTACACAAAGAGTTGCACACAAATTTCAGTAAATCAATATTTTTTCATTCGTCTAGAACATTTTAAGGATATAAAAATTGCAGGAAAATTGCAATTTAAAATATATACTACCGCCCAAAACATAATTTGTAAGAGCTTTAACAAATCGTTTTAATAATTCATTTAAAGCGAAATTATAATCATGATTTATGCAACATTGAGGCAATATTGAATGCAAGTAAACGAAGTTCTTTCATTGAATAAAGCTGGAAACAAAACAATAGTGAGAAATTTTGTTTAGATGTTCAAGTTTCAGACATGCTCGGTTCAAAATAACAACCATATATAGGAATTTAATGTTTATTATATAAATTCCAGATATTTTATATCGTATTAGTATGTTCACCGCAGGTCGAATAATTAGGGAAACTAGTTAATAAGTACACCCTATATAATTTGTTCAACGGAGCGCATTTGTCTCCGCCCAGAACATCAATTCATGTTATTCAAATACATCTGTTTGAATTGAAATATTTGTCGAACAATTCGGTTAGATTTGAATGTCGCATTATGGAGCGTGGTAACAATGTCTCTTTCTACAGATATTCCCAGCACGGGCACCAAGTTCCGGAATGCATCTTGCGGAAATGGTAGATAATTATGGAATATCGCCTGGCTTTGATAGAACAGCAGCCCAACAGGCGGTACATCAATTACTAACGCTCGCGGTCACCTTGATTATCGCTATCACTTCAGGATTAATCACAGGTAAATTTAGTTTCGTCATATATAAAATTGAATCACCCTGTAAAATATATTTGATGGCAATTCAATTTCTACGGTAACAGTCATCAAAATTAATATAAACTTTAATTTAAGAACAAAACATTTATATTTATCAGACATATGAATGAATAAACAAAAAATATAGTGTTCCAAAGGGTTCGGAATAATGATTTTAATTTTTTTTTAAATTGTCTATTCAATGATACGGAAATTAAATCAACACTCGTTCCCTTCTGAATAGAACGGAGAACAACTTTTCAATTTCGGAGAAAAATAATGTAAATTATGTTTTCATTTCATTTACATTTTTTGATACTTTTATAAATGATTTCGTATGGATTTTAATAGGAAATTAAAATATAATTATCTTCAATTTAAATGAAACATTGCAGGTAGTTTTCCACGAGTACTTGTTTAAATCGAGCTGTAGATTGAATTTTAATATTGGTTTTATTATATATATCAATATATGGTAATATTTTCAATTTATAATATATATAATAATATGTCATGGAATGAAATATTAAAAGTATAGATAAATTGAAGCAACTTTACTTGTAATAGATAAATATATAAAATGAAGGAACTTATATATGTTATGTTAGAAGTAAATATTTATAAAATTTAAAGTTCAAATTAGAACATGAATTCTAAAATATTTCACTACTGAATTTACAGAAACGTATTTTATTTATAAAATGAATAATATTTTAAATATTTATAAACTTATTTTTTGTCTTTATTATTAGATCAAAAATATATTTTTAATTTATATTGAACTATATAAAACTTGAATATTTTGCTTTTATTTACATGCAACAAAGTTTCATTTTGTCCAATTTTCACTTCCACGCTATTAAGGAAGTCATCAACACTTAAAATTAAATACCAGAAGAAATTACTTGATTCTGATGAAATTTTAAACAGTAATGGAATTTAATAAAATATTTTATATGAAATATGTATAAATTGGTTATATAAGGCAGCTTTTTGTAGGATTAACTGCTTAAGCATGGGTTAAAAAATATGTTTTTTTAAAAAAGCTTAACGTTTAAAAAGCAAGTTTTAAAGCGTCTAATTTGTTTTCACAATTCACAAAATTCTAAATATTTTATGATCCATAATATTCATTTTTGCTGGATTATAACATTCTTCCGCTATAAATGCAATGCATCGACGTTTGTAAATACAATTTATGAAAAAAATAAATGAAAAGCATATTAAATGGTACGAAGAAGATAGACGAATCCCTTGACATTTCAGCTTAAAATGAAAAATAAAATGTTTGGAAACATGTGATTTCAGAAATCAAATTCAATGCTTTAAAATTTAATACTAAGCTTTTTCCGAAAGGATTTTTTTACCTATGTGGGCACAGTTAATCCTAAAAAACGAACTCTTTCGTTCTATAATAAACTGTCAATGGTTTAAATTGCTTTATTATTACAAAAAATAAATACTAAACGAATTGACAAATTATGTTGATGCAAATTCGTTAGCTTTGTTGGAGTGAATTTCATTAAGTACGAATCTAAAGAAGTGAATGAATAAAAAATTAACAATAATTGAAAAGTAAAATAATAAGAATCTAACATGAATCATGCACGCTTAGGATTACTTTTGCAACTTCCATTATTTGGAACGGTAACAGAGGAGCAGAAGTTTGATGACTCGCTACATTGGAAACTCTCGGACGAAATGTCGCACGAAATAGTTGCAAAACAAAAGAAGGCAAGCAGTCGAACGGTGGAGCAACTACCCATGGGCCATATTTGAAAAAGACATACCTTTTCAAAGACAAACCTCCGACAAGTTCGATATTCACTGTACTAAAACAACGTAGTAGAAACTTGCAAATTAATTTTTCGTCGATATTTTACTTTCGATTAAACATTTTTGAATGTTTAATAATGCAAAATAAATTGTGCAGTATCATAACAGAGCAAGGGAATATCTTTAGAGAATCTTTATTGTAATTATATTCGATATACAATAGAAAATCAATATTAATTAATAAAGATAACAATTATTTATATAATTATTATTGTGTAAAGTTATGCACCAGTAATTTAATTATTTAGTTTTATCACAATAACGAGTTCAATAAGAGTTGCAAGATTTTTCGATATAGATATACGAGCGCTATAAAAGTACATGAATTATTATAAATAATTAATAACGTATTTATGTATATATGCGATAATGTAGATAATTTACAGAAAATAAAAATTAAGCATTTTTTGTCAGAATTTTAATATTTGTACGCATACCAGGCACCAATAGGTACTTTATAATAACATTATTCATACAATTTCATTGCAACAGTAATTTATAATTCTAATATTATATACAATTTTTTTAATATATCTAACGCATACAGTTAAATGATATTGCATAGACTATGAACATTGAAAAAAAGACTTATTATTGTTTAAGTGTATAATTAAGTATACAAGTTAGATGATTTAATTGAGTATATCCGTTAAAATTAAGGAAATATCAGATTTTTTTTATATAACTTTATGATAGTCATAAATATAATCCATTGTTTTATCAAATTCAACATCAGTTGTTTAGAACCAACCAAAAATGAATCGCAATGCAATCATCCTCCTCGCTCTCGTGGGCTTAGTAAGTGTAAATTTGATAGATTTTACAGAATCTTTTATATTTTAATAATAATTTATGTATTTAAAAGAAAAAGATGTGCTTTATTTGCAAGCGTTTGTAGAATGTATAATTTTGTGTTATTTAAAAATCATTTATTTAAGTATTAAATCAATTTAAAGACGCGTTGGAAGTATTAATTAACAATTTATTCTGATTCTAAAGACCACTGCAACATACCGCAATGGTTATGTAGAAATAGAAGTCGAAGAACGTAATTATGAGCCTCAATGGAATCACCATAACCGTCATGGTGGCAGATTTCATAAACACGGAGTGCCTCACCAGTTATTGACCATGGATATTTTCAATGCTATAGCTGAATGTAAAGGTACGCTCAAATTTTATTTTCGAAATAAAATACATAAATGATAAATAACTCGGAAGTAGCGAGGATAATAAATAAAAAGTAACATCTCAAATGTTCTTTTCAATAATTTTTATCTACTTTTAACGACAAAGGGCTTTTTAATAAATAATAATACTATATATGTATACAGCATAAAACAAAATGCATAATATAATGTTATATTTGAAGATTGCAATGCATTGTAATTTAAAAATCTTGTACAAAATAGTTATATTATCTATAATAAAAGCCTCTTTTATTGCGAATTAATTTTCGCGTCTGTTGAATAACGATAAAAATAGTTTTACTAGAAAATCTTGAAGTAGAAAAAGTGAAAGAATTTAGTTGTTGACGAATTGAAAAAGTTCTTTTTATATAAGAGATTGGTTGAGGAGCATAATTCTTAAGCTAAGTTATACCAAGCTTTAGCAAAGATCACCCAAGGAGATTTTTAAATGTTTTCGCTATAAGATCTTTTTTCTTTACTTTATAGCGATTTCCGAAAATCTATTATCAAAATTCGTTAATTTATTTAAAATTTTATATTTTTTTATAAAATATAAATATATTTTATATAATATAAAAAGCATTAATTTTAATTTGTAGAACAAGAATGGCATGAGAACAATGGTAACAACCCTGAAAGCGATATGGGTTGCCTCGTTGCTTGTGTAATGCAAAAGATTGGAGAAGTAAGTAGTTGGAAGTATAAATTAATTTTATAAAATATTTCTTTTTGGATACATTAAATTAAAAATAATTATTACGATGTTTTAGATGAATGAAAATGGAAAATTAATCGAAAGCAAAATTGTTCAAGACATACACACTAAAGCTCAAATTGAAGAAAAAATTGCACGCAGCTGCATTGCCGAAGGTATTTATTAAAATTATTTTAATTCAAACTGACTTAATATTAAATTTAATTTCCATTTGCAGTTCATACCAATGATGCTAAAAACTCCTGCGATATTGCTGAAGAATACGTCAAATGCGTTATGAAAAAGACATTTAACTACACATCGCAATAAAGAACTACGTAATTAAAAATGTACTTAATATGTAATCAAACATATTTAATTTTTATATTTTCTTTAAAAATTATATGAAATAAATGTAAATGATAAAAAAGTGCATCATTTCCTATAATGAAATCATAAATTATACTAAAAATTAAAATAAACAACTCAAAAGTCATCAATTAAAAAAATAATCCTTTATTCAACCATTCAAAAAAAAAGTTAATCAACACAAAAACATTGTTTTTCTAAAGAAAATTTTAATGTTTAATGATTTCCAATAAAGTCCTAATTGTCCAATATATAAATATATATATT
>JABFPK010000198.1:0-18246 GCA_022817445.1 Habroteleia sp. ZL-2020
ATAATTACCAGAATATATATACATTACACACATACATATATATATTTATATTTCTACCTTAAAGTACACCTTTGTCTTAAATTATGCTTGAATTATATCAGTGAGTTATGAGTAATCTTTGAATTACTCTAATAATAATTGAAATTGTCAAAAAAATGTTATTATCTTTAATACAATTATATTAGCATTAACATTATTATGATATATGTTATATATTTTTTTATAATATTTCCATTGTGCATTAGTTATTCGCAATGATTTTTACACATATATTATTAAATAGTTTTTCATTTTAACAAAATCAATGATATAAAACAATATGTAAGAGTATACAAAAAGTTTCAATATACAATAATTTTAAAAATTTATAAACAGCAACTTTTAAAAAATTTCATTACCGTTCATTAATTAAACATGATTAATATTAATTAACTATTGTACTTATGAGTATTTTTAAATCTATGTATATAATTATAAAAATGCGAAACATATGCAATAACTAAAATAGGTTTAAGAAAGTTTACAGTTATAAAATATTAAATATACATAGGTGTTCACCTTTTATAAATTAGTTTAAAATAATAGATAGAATTCTAAAAATGAATTTGATATCTCCAAAATTTATGGTCTGTTTTAATAGAAAAATGATAGAGAAATATATTATTTGTTAAACGCTGTATTACAATTATTATTTTACATAGTTAAAACTTCTTACTGACATCTGTTTTATAAAATTAGTTTAGACGAAGTGGGTAAGTACATAAGCATTATCAGATATTTATTAATATATATATAATTGGACTTAAATTGAAATTACGTAAAATTCAGCGAGATGTATAAAAATGCTTGTTTAAAAATTATTAAAAGTAATCAAGTCACTATTTCAAACGCATAGATTTTATTTAACATCGAATAGTACCTGAGTGATAAAAATATGCAAAAAGTTCTAAGTATAAAATAATGATTTTTAAATGTAAACCTCTATACATATCTATAATTTGAATACATTTTTTAAAATTAAAAGAAGAACAATTAATTGATATTGATGGATAAAGTTACATGATTAAATTATTTATTTTTTGTTCAAATTGATTTACTATATTTGAAAAAAAATAATTAATGCATAATATCAATTAATAGTATACTTGAAATTATTCTATTAAAAAGATATATAAAAAGATGTTGAAATAGCGCTGATCAAAACTAAACTCTTTTTGTGGATTAAAAATTACTTATAAATGACCAACTGACACAATAAGGGAATATAAGCAGATAAAAAAAGGTCGACAGTCTTTACCCGTAAAATTATCCGATATAATATCGGATTTCGCAATTTAATGAATTTTTAATCGACTTGTAAAATTGAACTTTGACGAAATTCCGCACAAATACGGAAATTAATTAATGTTGATTTGATTATTACAAAAATCATATTACTTTTCTGTACCGTTACCTTCTCGAATAATTTATCAATAACCACCTAAGTTATGGATATTTCTTAAGAAATGGTATCGTTATCAGTTGCATAATATCTGAAAATTATGGACTGCATAGGCGATTGTTTTGTTGATTGTTTTCATTTTTATTCTATAGATCGCCAAGGCTGTTTTATAAATTATTCTATACTTTTACCTCAGCTAATTCATCCTTATATCAACTATCTGGTACCTAAAATTGCAAATTTATATATTTAGTAAAAAGATATTCAATTATATACATTTTTTTCACAATAATATATAAATAATTAATTTTAATTACCTTCCACTGTAACTGAGTACCGACACTGTACAATTCTTTAATACATTCCGTTAACGTACCATTTTCTTTCAATTTTTTATACTTGTAATAAAGTTCAAGCGCCGCACGCGCATCTTCCGTTGAATCGTGTGTTTCAGATTGAATTTTCTTACCAAGGAAATGCCAAGTTAAAAATCTTAAAGATACCATTCGATGATGGGGTAAATGAAACAATAAAACAGTATCGATAATTTGTTCTGCAGGAACAACGAGATTAATTACCCTAAAATGAAAATGTTTAATTTATACATTTGTATTATTATTAAATAAATTATAAATGAATATATTAAATATCATTGCAAGTATACCTGAAATCATTTTTCAGGCCATGTCCAACAAAAATTATACCATTGTCAACTAAAAATCTTAACTTTAAATAAGTTGATTTCAAAGTCGTTAGATGTTTACTGCTGAAATTAGCATCCAGGTCTCCTGGTTGAATGCCGCTGAACTTGGTTAAGTAATCAACAACTTGTTCTTGAGTACTTATATAATCATCGATAAAAGGTGTACCTTCTAAGGGACCATGTCTATAATTTTTATGAAACATATATAATTATATTTATCATGCTTATAGTATAATATAAATACGCAGTAATTGATTATTTATTTTATAGCATTTATATAGAACTTTAATTATTTGATTACCCTCTAATGCAAGTGATTCTTGCAACAGACATATGGCTCGGTTTAATTGTTGACATTTTTCCATCACTTCTGAGTTCTGCTTCTTCTTGATTTAAAGTCACGAATTCGGCATCGATTCCTACTAGTTCACCTACAAATTACAATACAATAATATATATTCTTTACTAAATAGAAAATTGAATTTATTTATTGAAATAAGCTTTAATTACCCTTTTTTGGCATTTCATCTGAAGTTAAAGGCGTGAAAGTTATACCTCTTGTTCCCCCACTACGAGCAATACATTTGTCTTCACCAAAAACATCATAAGTAAGTGGATTAACAACTGGTATAGGTTCTGGTGCGGGAATAACAGTATAACTTAAGACGCAAGGAACTTTCCAATCTAAATTAAACCAAACTGCCTCTTGGGGCGTTACAGGGGATATACTAAAATAGATTAAGATTATTTGTATCTAATGCCTTTATATTTATATAACTTATACCTCAATTCACACAGTTTTACTGAATTAAATATAATATAAATTTATTTTTATTAATTAACGACAGTAATTAATACATTTATTGATACTTTACCTAAAATCATTGAATATATACCACTGTGATACAGCACTTCCTGATAACTTTTCATGATAGTTTGGACCAACTTTAATAAGAGAAACCAAATTTCTTCTATCTTCATTTTTATCATCAATGTAACAAACTACAGCGCTCAAAGCGTATTGCAGTTTTTGCACTGATTGTTGCATTTTAGATGAATCTTTTTGTTCTTGATTGTTAGGCTCTTCGATAGACTCATTTGTGGTTCCGTTGCTTTCTGCGGAAGAACCATTTTCTACTATCACCTGATGTTCTTTATTGCTGGTTACATCTTCATCGCTTACTTTGTCTAGTTTTTTAACGCACAAAGAGCCATTAGCATCGATTGAAACCTCGATGTTATGAGGAATCCAAGAGTGATAATAATACAAGTGATTCAGAGGTATACCCGATTTTGTGGTTGCTGGTGAAACGGGTGTCGCTCCTGTATTATTATCTACAAATTAATTAAATAAATTAATTTAACTTATTTACGAAAATTGTGTAAGTCTTTTTTTTTATATTATTTATTTTATATAAAAATATATGTCATTGATTCATTAATAATGAAATTTAATATTTTGTTTAATAAAAAAAAAATCACCTGAATCACGACCAATATGTTTAAATCGACAACCGGCACGTGTACAATTTGCCCCATATCGACAAGGTCTTATAGCCATTGGAATTGGGCTAGATGACGGACTTACTCCATCTTTTCCATTCATAACTTTTTGAACTACAATGTCCATTTGAGTTTGCCAAAAAGTTTTATCCTTGAAAATTAATAAAAAATAATTTATTTTTATATATAAATATATTAATATTTATATATTAATATTGATATATAAAAGTTATAAAGTATGTTTGTTTGTAAATTTACCTGCTGGGTATCAAGTCCACAATTAAGTACAAGAACCTGAGGTAACTTTGTTAATTTTCTTGTTTCTACAGATTGAGCATATTTCTGACATGTTTCACACCATGCTGGAGTTGTTTTTTCTGGTCTTAAACTCTGGGCAAGAATATTTGTAAATGGAACTTCCTTAACTAAGAACAAAACAAGAATATACATATTTTATTCAAAACATAAATAATAATTTTGATATAAAATAATAAAGAACATATAGTTAGTTTAGAGGCATTTATTTTATTCATATTTTACTTACTTGTATTAGCTTGTGGATAAACTAAATTGCATAACAACGTAATAGATTGTTTAGAAGTTTCTCCACTGCATTTACGACAACGATAAATGTGAGTCTGTTCTGACCCAAACAATCTGCTAATTTCTGTCTCTTCATCCTGTTTTACGCTTTCTTCAACAGATTTTCTGTTATCTTCATAATCAAAAAAGAATTTTAATTAATTTCAATAAATAATGATATAAATTTGTATGCATGGTATACATAATTGATTAATTGTATTATTATATAATGCAAATGTATAATGAAGTATATAACAGATCGAATAAATTCAGTTTAGTAATATTAGTTAAATCACACTCAATTACAAAATAGTATTACTATTGTATTTATTGATGCATAATTAATAATATTAGTTTAAATTATATTACATAGAAACAATAAATATGAATTTTAATGTAAATTTCATAACACTGAGTATTTAACTAGAAAAGTAATTGAAAGTGCATACAGGTAATAACAAAAATTATAAATTAACTTTAAGCATTTTTAAAACAAGCAGTAATAAAAAAATATGACAGGTTTGAAACCAAAGAGTAAGCTAGAAACATTGCAATATCCTTAGAAATACAAGATTGTATGGTAAAATCCACGAAGTATGGAAAACATAGACGATGTTATAAGTTGTCTTACACGTGGTCCGAATTCACTTGTTTTTCTTCGGATAAGTTGCGGCAGCCTTGGATTTAGACCCGTATATGCACGGATACAATTTCCAAAGGTGGTCTTTTGAAATTTATTGGTACCAATTTTAAATATTAATTAATAATAATGGAAATTACGATAATTTTTATGAGTAATTATTGAAAAAATAATGGATGACATTATTTTTTCTATATTTAATAAATACAATTTTTCAGTAATTTCATATTTTTAAAATAAAAATGGTACCAATATTTTTCCATACGGTTCCGTTGAGATCAAATGAAAAGAACATAAGCTTCGCTGTGGATAAATAGAAAAATAAACACAAAAAGTACGCAGAGGGAAAATCTCGCTTGAATTGTGTTTACCTTTCGATGTGATCCACATATATTTACCATCCTCCTCTTGTTTCCGTTTCCTTTTTCTCTCCTCCTCCTGTACCTTATACCGAGAGCCGAGTAAAATACTTGGAAAATCTTGTTCGTTATATATAAAAGGTTTTTGATTTTGATCTGATTTTTGGCGTGCTGTTTCTTCTTCCTCTTGTTGGCGTTTTCTAGTTTCCAAAATGTCATAATGCATTTGATATAAAATGAATCTATTCCAACTCTGTAATTTTTAAATTAAATTATATATTACAATTTAGAAACTCGGGAAAGTAGCAAATGAATTGATTTTACTTCGATGTGTTGTGAAAATGCTTTCTAAGGATATCAAAATGACAAACAAAAAAAGAATTTACCTTTTTTATTTTCAAATAAATACTGAGTAAGTAACATTAAGTTATCTATCAAAATATATAAAATTAATAAATTATAATTGTATAATATATAGTATAATTGCAATCATATGTAAGTAATATAGTACTTGAATTAATCCGACTAAGCTAATTTTTCTTTTCGCTTCGGGGTGCAAGTCACTAAGTATGAGACCCAATCTAGCTGCTTCGGGTACTGTTCGAAATGCTCGTAGAAAATTAGCAGCTTGGCAAGGCCAACCTCGAGATATGTCCAACATATGAAACAGGAAACTCAGTTCACAGGATAAACAAAACTCTTTTTGGCATGAGTGGGACAGTAAAGTAATTCTCACCGGCTCGCAGTAGTATAATAACTAAAAATTATGTTTAATAATATAAGGTACAATTTGTTATTATATGCAGGCAAATCAAAAAAATCATACTATGAAAACACATATGAAGAAAGTACTTTATTGTTCTTCAATAAATAATTAAAATTTTACCATATTTTATAAAAATTATATTATAATATATTAAAAGAAACATTATAAAAATTGAAATTATAATATTTAGTTAAAAATAGATATAGTTGTTTTTATTGACTTTTAAGTTAGTGCTTGAAAATTACTGATAAAAAAATTAAGAAACTGAAATAAAATAAAATAATCAGTAAAAATAACTAAAAATCAATAAATACAACTAAAAGTTTATATACTAAATATATTTTTAATCTTTTTAAAACTTCAAAAATTTTATTTTTTTAATTGTATGGTTTAATATTAATGTTAATAGTTACACGATGACTTATAATTGAAAATATAAAACTTACTTGCAGCATAGCATTGCAATAACTATTTGGAAGTGTAGCCTCTAATCCGCAAAAGCTAGTGCGATTATATTGGTCGAAGTCAAATTCATCATAACCTAGTCGTGAATATTTGACTTCGATTTTACGGTAACGCTTTGGTATGTGCATGAGGGTACCGTCCTCATTTTTAGACCGTGAGTCCCCCGCGAATAGTTTAGTTACAACACCGCGCCGTTTTTCCAGATTGTATGGAATCTGTAAAAAAGGTATTATTTATTTTTTTCTTCATTCGATTACGGATTTCACGCTTTTGAATCGCGTCAAAAATAAATAATACCTATTATTCGGGTCATCGAGTTAATTTTTAAATTATCTATTTAACGTAAACAATTAAGGGGCTCTTTGAACTTATTAAAACAGTTCGACAAAAATCATGTAAGTCTATTATTTCTTTATTTCACATCAAATACAACTCAAATTACACAAATTTGTCATGATCCATCTGCTTCTATGCTCATAATTTTGCATTATTCTTTTAAACAATTAACAAAATGCTTACATTCTTTTTACAGATTAATCTATCCTGACATTTGCATTACAAATTTATATATATATATTTATATATATATATACATATTATATATTTCAGCATATCTAAATTAATGCGTCATGAGACCGATTAATTGTTATTACATGAATATCGTGATTGTACTAATTTTTTACTTTAATATAAAAAAATAATTTTACTCAAATATATGAAAAATATATTTTAAATTAAGTTAGAAAGAAATATTGGGAAATAGTTTAGATACGTGATATTTCACACAAGAGTATACAACCATTAAATTTATCCAGCGTGTGGTTTTATGTCTGGTGTAAATAATTTGCTTGTATCTTAATATAATTTAAGCATAATACAATTCGACTAGTTTAAGAAAATAGATTATCACAATTATTTAGAGTCGTGATATTTTGATCAGTCTTAAATAAATTCTACAAACTGTAGAACTTGCAAGGCAAATTTTAAAAGAGATTTACTATTATAATGTACTATCTCTAACTGTGTAGAAAATAAAACACGAGTAACTGTTTTTTATTGTGCTTTGCACAAAAATATAGACTTTAAACGTACGATAATTTTAAATTGACTGCACTCTAATTAAACGTATGCTATATAATTATTAGTTAGCATTATTTATAATTAATACTATTTTTCAGTTCTCAAACTTGATTACTACTTTTCAGTTTCAATTGGGCATAGCGCTTACGGCAATTTGTAAGGATTTTGAGGTGAACATTGTAGAAGAGTGGAAGAATATTGTTTCCTCACTTGGTTTCTGCGAGACCCCTGAGGATTGGGAGCATAACCTATTGTTCCTTGCATTTTGATTGTACGAAGAATTTCAGAATCTATTGTCGGAGTTTTTCTGGAAAAATATAAAGATATGATTGTTAATTTTACAAACGCGGAAACCTTGATATATATATAAATAACTATCAATTTTCACAAACCTGTACACTTTCTTGATATATTCTTCTGGCCAATCACTAAACAAAGGATGCCCAGTGTACATCATTGGTATTACACTTAACGGCGTTTCATTGTCATCAAATGGAATTGGTTGCAGAGTATCCACTGGGTCAGCAAATTCCGTTGGTCTGAAAACACCCACAATAAATACATTAAACAAATTTTAAAAGAAAGTTAGACTTATTGCAAATACAAATTTTACCTTGAAAATGTATTGAACTGTGGTTCAGGAGTATTTGTAGACATAAGATGTAAAGATCCCGCAGCATCTCCAAAACAGAGACATTGTGATGTTGGAGAGACATCAAATGAAAGAATTGTTGCCCCTCCAGTAGCAACCTTGATAAACAATTCAATATTATAAATTGATTTAATGGATAATTACTATATATATTAATATTTAATTTAATAATGTATTAATATTTAATATACCTGATACAAGCACGTCATGGAAGGCTGGACATTTGCATAAATTGTATCAAATAATTGTAATTGGCCTATTGGAGAAACAACGGCCACACGACTTGAATAACTAGGCAAGAATTTCAGTAGAAGAGGATAAATCATTGTCGTTACTGGAGTTAGAGCTCTCATTTGTCGTAAATCGTACGCCATTAAGAAACGATCCACTGTGAGTCCTTGACGACTGTAATAATTACTTCATATTACAATTTTTAACGTGTATTCTATTAAAACTAAATATGAGCTATTAATGATTTATTATAAAATTACATTTATTGACATATTGGAATAATACTGTTAAAATATATTTTATAAAATTTAAAATGATATTTACTTATTGCTAAAACCACAAGTAACGAGATAATTTCCTTGTACATCGAAGTCACTGAGAGATCCACTATGAGTGTCAATTGAGTGCTCTATTGACAAAGTAGTGGGATCTCGGAGATCTATTCTTCCTGCTGGATTTCCCGCACAAATTAGTCTGTTATGCTGACGTAAGATTGCACAGCCATTTTCTCCTACATTAACCTTAGAAATAAATGTTTTTATACTGTGTTATATTAAACAAATTAGCATAATAACTTATAACGAAAGTTAATGGAGAATATAGTTACCAATCCTATTTCTTTGCCAGTAGTAAGATTGAAATCAATGATTTTATCCTGATGACCTCCCATTAATAATCTTGTTGGAGCTATTTGAAGCATGCATTGCATGTCAATCATGTTTGCAGAACTACAAAATACAATAAATTTAATCATGACAATTTTCTTTAATTTTGTAAAACATTTATTCATTATTTATTTCTTAATTTTATATCTAAAAGTAATGTACGTTTATACAAAAAATAAACATTACTACTTTTTTATAAAATGTTAATTGCAATTAAACAAAATGAAATGATTACTTAGAATTGTGTTCTTACGTATGTGTAAAAATAGGTATTCCACGACGTAATTGAAATCGTAGCATACTCTGAGTTAAAACTAATATGCCCTCATCCACAGGATGAATATGTCGTATTTCTTGCGAAGCATGTACTTGAAAAGATGTATATTTTTGTAAACTTGATCCATAATAAGATGTTACATGACCCTAAAATATATATATTTTTTAATAAATATATATTGATTATTTTAATTCAATTTTAATTCATTATAGTTAATTCAAAGTCATTTCTATTAGTTTATATTTTAATATTTGTTAAAAATATACCCCTTGATTTCCCATCCACATAAGTTCTTCAATTGTATCAAAAGTAATTGTCGATACGCCAAACCTATCACCTCCATCAGCCAATAGCGTTCTTGTTTCTTGAAATTCTGCTCCTGCATATTCCTCATCAAAATGCTCGGTAACTGGTACAAACCCTTCTCCAGTTAAATCGTAATTTGGTTCTTCCCCTATAATAAAATTAAATATTTTATGTCATATTTAAAACATTAATATTAATATCCAAATTCAGTTTTTGAATTTTTAACTAATAATGGTCAAGTAACTCATTTTGACAAAATTTTTAATTTATGTTAGGTTATTTTTGGTACTACACATGAATTTTTTGTAAAAGAAAATACAAATAATGGATTTTAAATAAAAATGAATTCTTAATTTATATAATTTTAATTTTTTATACAAAAGTGGCATATCAATATAGGTTTAAATATATTTTTAATTAAAAATATAACAAATTTTATA
The DNA here is from genome assembly GCA_022817445.1 of Habroteleia sp. ZL-2020. Taxonomy (NCBI): domain Eukaryota; kingdom Metazoa; phylum Arthropoda; class Insecta; order Hymenoptera; family Scelionidae; genus Habroteleia; species Habroteleia sp. ZL-2020. The sequence goes on from JABFPK010000198.1 coordinate 10,111, forward strand.
TAAAAAGATCAGAAATTTGATCTTATGCATATAATAAATGGTACAACTATTATAAAAACTGAAAAAGTGTAACAAACAATTATGTAATACATGTATCATTATATTAACTAATGAACCATTAATGCAATTTAAAAGACTCTTTACTTTTGTTTAATTTATGTATATAATCATATCAATTGCTAATACATATTGAAATTTCTTTCAATTCAGTCCCCCCTTTCTTTGTTTACTCTTCCATCATAATATAATCAACAGAAAAATTATTATAAAAGTTGTGGTTTGAATAAAATTTAATGAATAGCATCCAAAAGAAATGTTTACAACAGTCAATTTCTCATCTATAAACGGATAAAAATTAATTATTACAGTTATATGAGACGTTAGGTTAAGTTGTATTTCCCTTTTGGTAACTAGGATCGATAAAGGACAAACCATAATTACGATTGCGCATCAACACAGTTTTCAAAAAGAAATAATAACATTATATATATATAATTATAAAAATTATTTATGTAAACAGGATACTATTGAGAATAGATTAAAAAGAATAAAAACATAATAAAAATAATGCATTATTACTGGAAACAGGTGTTTGACATTGACAAAACCAACAAAACTTACAAATTAATTCATGTTCGGCTGGAGCTATAATTACTTCGGCTGTGGGGTCATAATGACCCAAAACGGAGTAATCCATCTTTTCCGTGACCGTCTAGTCACATTCACGAACTGGGCATTTGACGACTATTTCGAAGTAAATATTTTGGGCTCAAATAATTTTCATACATACGTATTTTGAATGACGTGCGTACTTACGTCCACATATAAACAAAACGTTCAAAATATGAAAATTCACATACTCGCTTTAAGGAAATTTGCATTATTATGTCTATAAAGAAAACGAGAGAACAGAAATAAACGCATTTAATTCATAATCGAGTGTTTGTTTGACGCGTGAGTAACAGAGAACGATTGTTGTGAAGGGACTGTTAGCGCCATCTCTGTGCACGCTTCCAAAATTGGTAATACGCCAATATACCTATACTTTGAGAGTTTTCTTTGTATAGTCTCTAATTTCACGAAACAAAAAGTCATTACAAAAGTTCTTACAAAAGTTGTTTTATCATGACTGTACAAATATTTGATTACTTTATTTTATTTGTTTTATCAAAATCTTTAATTTTTAATTTTTGTTAAATTTCAGTTCAATAATGAAGTATTACCTCCTTTATTATGCATACAAAGAAGTAAGAATAATTTTTTTTGTATAGCAAAATGTTCGTAAAGCTAAAATAATCTTTTTAAGAATTTTTTCAAAGATATTTTGGTTTAAAAGTTTAAAAAGAATATGATTTAAATTTAATTTACAAATATATTTTATTTAATGACAAAATTTGTTGAAGTTGTTTATATACTGAATAAAAACTAAACAAAATATTATGCGATATTTAATTTCTCAGAATATATTTTTTCTAGAATATTGAAATATTACTAAAATTTCAAATATATTAAAGTATATTAAATATTGTTTACTGTATTTTTAAAACATCATTTTCAATATGAAATATTATTTTGTTTATATTAATAATATTATGCTTACTAATTAATATTAATATTATATTGATTTTAGATCCGTTGACCATGGATAAATTTTATCCCCTTCTATAACGTGCTGTGTCGACTGTTCCGATTGGTAAATTAATACGCATGCGCAAGGATACTCCGGCACCCGCCAATTGAGGTACCCTACTTTGCGCAATTGAATATTTGATTTAGCCGCCATCGAACAAAAGTTTTTCCCGCGTTCGCGTTTGTGTATTTTTTCTTCGCTTTTACCTGCACATTGATCGCCATCCGCCACTTACGTTTACTTCCTCGATCACCTTTTATTTGCTTGTACCGTCAACCGTTATTCAGAAGATAACAGTCAAAGTAAGATTCATTTTATTTAAACTTATATTGCCATTTTGTTCGGTTTCCCATTCTTCCACAAAATATTCTTTCTACTTTTCCCACAAAGTGTTTAGTTAATTTATCATAGAAATATGTTTTCAATGAAATTGTATTTCAAAAGTTTTATTAGTTTTTTTTTTGTATTCAGTTGAAGCGGTATTCCGCCATTTATGTTAAATCGGCATACTTTTCTTAGAATCATGCCAGTGTGTTTATATATATTTACAAACATATTATTTGGAAGAACTTTATATTTTATCATTAGTTTTTATTAAAATTAAATGATAAATAATTTTATTTTACTAGGTAATGATATGATATACAAAACATAAATAAATATGTATATATATTTGTAGTATTTATTATTTTAAAACGAAAACATTTTTTCTTGAAAAAAAATTTTAGGTAATATCGAATTTGAGTAGACAATACAGACAACGCAGACAATAACCGCATAAATATTAATAAATACAATATAACAATAAGAGATATATAATAATAATTTACACATATAAACAATATGAATGTTAAATTTGATTAAATAGAACTTTTAATGAAATAACATTTTTTTAAATATTTTCATTTAGAGCGAAGTTTAATATTTTTTTGAATAATATATAACTTTAAAACTGATTTAATTTGTATATAGAATTACTTCAAACAATAAAAGATTTTTTATATAGGGCTACAGGCTATTAAAATATCTCCTTAAAGGCGTTGCAGGCGCCATCTCCCGGATTAGATTTTAAATGATGTACATACTAATGCATGACATTATTGTATTTACGACGGCATAAATAATATGCATGCATAAACAAATATGTATTTGAATATAATATTATTATATAACGATAATAAACATATAATTCTTCTAAGCGAATGTGTAATAAAATGTACATTATAGGAATAATTGTGCACTGGACTTAATTGAATATTGCATAATATAGTTTGATAATCTGTAGTCAGATATTAATAAAAAATATTTAAGTAGAGGAAATCCAATAATATAAATGTAACATAAAAATATATGTTATGCATATATTTATTTTTTTATTAAGTTATACTATTATTATAATATTTATTTATAATGTACGTTATTATAAAATATAAATTGAAATATATGTATAATATTTGATATTTATTTGATGAGCTATTTATTATGCTAATTAATTTTTGCTTTCTGATCTAATAATCCATATAAAAATTAATGCCTTTTGTGAAATTACAATTTAGTTCACAAGTCTGGGAGTAAATTGTTTTTTGTAGTTGAATTTGTCATATTTATAATTTTCCAATACAAAATCAATGCAATATTTATAAATTTAGCTCAAGAGATGGCTGCTGAGTGCGCCACATTAGATGTTTCAATAGCATACGGTTTTATGTTTAATAAAGATAACAAAATTTTGACACGCGTGCGCGCGTAATGCAAAGGATTAATATTAGACTTGACTTTATCAAAAAAATTGTAAATAGTAGAATTTTTTGAAAGGCACCAGAGTGATTGTATTAAGAAGAATATTAATGACTTTAAAAATGGATTATGCAGAATGAGAAAAAAGTAAAGTAAACTAATTTTGACTTAGTTTTAATTGAATTAAAATATAATTTAAAAATCAGAATTTAATTTCTATTTTAATGTTTTCCTTTAATTTTTTTCGTTAATTAAAAATTAAAATATATATTAAATTATTAATAAATCTAATATTTAAATTAAAAAAACTACAATTCACAGTAGCTTTTTTTTAATATTTATAACTTAATTAAACATTTAAAATCGATATAGATATTAATAATTTGGTTATTTGTTATATAATACTTCTTGCAAATGATTTATTTGTTTATCTTGGACACAATTCTTGGGATCATGGGGTTAAACATTTTTATTCAAGTAGAGAAAGAGAGAAGTAAAGATGAATATATAGCCATATCAAGAGGTGAATGTGAATCGATTTTAAATATTTAAATTATGGAGTTGTGTTTGATATATATAAAAAGGATATTAATTTAATTCGTATGTATATTTTTGTGATAATAATGATTATAAATTATTTATTTGAAAAATTAACTAAGTCTGCAATTTTTTGAAAGTGAACGAATGATAAAAGTAATGACAATGAATTTAGAATATTATTGTTACATTTATACAAAATGAATTTTGTTAACAATTACTATTATAAAAATCATAAAAATATGAAATCAAAATCTTTTAACATTCGCGAATATCTCTATTAATTGACTGTTATGTTTAAGATAAAAACATTGTTATTTCAGCTTTTCTTTTAACATCATTCATTGTTGATGTTTAATTTGTACTTCACTTAATAATATTTATAGATGCTATTTAACACTTTGGTCGACTGATAAAATAAAAAGATGTAACCTACTTTTCCAAAATTGTATGTGTTTGACGTTTCTTACTCTTATATCAAATAAAATGATTTTTGGTGTAAGATATTCGAAAAAGTTAATGAACTTGCAAAATTAATTTGCAAGTGAACAGGTACTAATACACTGACATCCATCACATATATCTGTAATAAAAAACATTTTTCTTATCATGAAGAGAAAGTTTATTGTTACATTATTTATAATAATAATGACAATATGAAGTCATTAATAAACTTAAAAAAATTTATATTCAATATGCTTAAATATTGATATTTGTAAAATTTTATTATTTTAAGATAAAATGTATTTTAAATTAAAATTAATGTATATATTATGTATATTTTTTAATTTTATATATGTTTATTTAAGTGATTTTGTTAATCTGTTATTTTTTTAACTTACTCTAACGACGTCGAAACATAAGTACATTGCGTCTTATACCTCGGTTACTGTTAGGGGAATCATCAAATATAACTGGTGTATCTTTGATAGGAAAGGTGTCTGTAGGACATGATGAACGACGAACTAGTGATGTTGGTCGGGCACCTATAATATAATCAATAATATACATGTTATTATGCTAATGCATTTTTAAAAAAATCAGATTTAATTATTATTTTGTTTTACTTTTATTTGTAATCAATACCTATATATATTATATAAAACAATAACGATAAAAATAATAAATATAATTCATTTGTAATTAAATTAATGTTATATTTAAGGTTACTTAAAATTATGATACTTACCAAGAGACCCATATTTATTATTACAATTGTTTCCATTAACAGATTGGTTGATTGTCGAATATCCATTGCTTTGGTTCAAACTGTTAATATAATTATATTTCGGACGTGGAAAATTGTAATTAGTAGTACTGGATTTTCTTCTTTGAGTATCGTTTTTGGCGCCAGCCGTCTCCTTCATGTTTTGAAATAGACGAAAATTTTACATTTTTCTTGGATTTAGCATGACTGTACTATGCATAAACAATTAAAAATATTCTTTTCCATTTTCAGTAGCAACAACGCCTCTTTCTTATAACTATGTCAAGAATAAAAATATATTAAAAATAGCTTATTGATTATAGATACCATATTATTTTGCAGATGAAAGTTGACTCTTTCCACCACCGCACTGATCATGAGACCAACGAGTACCATTTTAAGGATTAGCTCGCTCACGTAAGGGAAGGAGTCATCTTTTGAATTATCTTTGGAATTATTCGCAGGTTCGTTTTCAGGAATCTCCTCCACAACGTTCATATTTAAACAGCGATTTTGCATCACACCTTTCTTTTTATACGGATGGCAAACTCTCCTTACTACAATTTTTCTTATAATGCGAATTTCCGGCTTTGCCACTGGTGCTTTTTTAACCTGATCTTTTTCGACTAGGGGTCGATTGCAATTCTCATCATAACTATCCATGTATACATTTTTCAGCAAACTGTTATACTCGTAAGGACACTTTCTCATTTTGCGAAAATCGACATCCACTACCTTGATTGATGTATATTCTTTGGACTTTACGGTAGTAACTTGAGAGTTTTCTTTCGGTGGATCGAATTTCGCTTGAAAAAGCATCTTCACTGGAATAGCCAATAATGCGCAAAATATCAAAAGAGTTAAAAAAATGGTCACGTGTACGGCCAGAACTGCAGCCTGATTCATTTTCAAGTTTCTGTTTACAGCATTGGCAAATACAAAAAGTTCGATCAACTTTCAGTCATAGACTCGTTGGCATTTAAACACAACATTTGAACATACTTATACATAAGTAATTAGTTCTGAATTTATTAATATTTATTCCACATTTTGAGCAGGTTAAGTTGCTTATTTGATACATTAGAATGGACGTATTTCAAAAAGATGTAATTAATTTTTACTGTAATAAAATTGTTTCAAAATAGATATCTGGTAAGGAAATGTACTTCACTGTGTAGATTGTGCGCGGTAACTGTTGTGCTTCGTTGAAATTCTGAGCCTGAAAATATCCAGGTATTGATCATAAGTCCAAGATATCAGCGCATGCCCCAAAACCCCGATATTTTGAATTACTGTAGATTATCTGCTTAGTTTTCAAGGTTGTATGTTTTAGTTTTTATATCGACACTTTATAACGCATTCGAATACGAATGCTATAATGATACTTTTTTTTTTCATTTCAATATTTTGTTTTATAGAAAATATATATTTCTATCAGAGAAATATTCTATGACGTAAGTGTATTTTAGGTAATTAAGATAAATAAGTATGCCGAGAGATATTAATAACAAATTATAAAAAAATTGTAATAAAATAACAAATAAATGAAATATTTAATTTTACAAATAAATAAAATAGTAAATGAAATAAAAAATTAACAACAAAGTTTTAAAGAATGAAATCAACACCGAGAAAAAGTATTATATAAATTATTAATTTTGATACAGTGTGATATATTCTTAAAAATTAAAGAATTACTATCTGGGATAATACATTTTAAATATCTCTTCTTGTTCTTATTATTTAACATCAAATGGAATTAGTGTACTATCTAAAAGAGCATTTTTTGTATTGTTTTTAATTATAGCCACACTATCAAGTAATATAGTAATTTATATAATTCTGTTTGCTCCGTGTAAACGAAGAAACATAACCCAGAAAACAAATTTGTTAGATGTGCGTGAAGTTTCAAATGTTGGAATTACAACGAATGGACTTAGAAAAATTTTCGACCAAAAAATTTTTTTTTTTTTATCACTAAAAGTATTTGTTTTTTTTAATCCAATTTTAATAAAAGACATATAAAATAACAAAATAATGAAAAAATGTAAAAAAAAATTTTTACTCGAGAGACCAAAATTTTGAATTTGACCGCTTATATGTTCGCACATTTCAATTTGTAAGTAAATCCATTTTCTCCGCATTGTAGAGTAGAGTTTGCAGATCACGAAAAACATTAACGGGGTTAGCCTAGCCCTGGCCATCACTGTTTTATAGAGCGATAATTATAGAAAAATGTAACTTGAAACCTAAAATTTTGACTTTGACCGTTTATATATCCGATGCTTGATATTTGTAAGTAAATTCATTTTGTCCGCATTATAGATGAGAATTTGCTGATTATAAAACACATTAACAAGGTTAGCCTAGCCCTGGTCATCACTGTTTTAAAGAACGATAATTATGGGAAAACGTTAATGTTGGAATTACAACGAATAGGACTTAAAGAAATTTTCGACCAAATAATTTTTTTTTTTTTACTAAAAATATTTGTTTTTTTTTTGTTTTTAATTCAATTTTGACAAAAGACATAAAATAACAATTTAAAGAAAAAAATGTAAAAAACAATTTTGACTAAAAAGCAAAAGTTTAATTTTGACCGCTATGTGGTCCGAATTGCAGAACGATTAGAATAAGGCACTGTTTTTTTATGTGCTTTTAAAAACAGGCGTAATACCTGGCTCTGCATTGTTTTGTTTATTTACTCATTTCTTGGAATAACGTAAAAAAAGTTTTGATTGTTAAACTGTATTTGCGATTAATGGTAATATAATTCAATAGATGAGTATAATGTGATATTTTACATATTTATTATTTTAGTTTATCGATATGATTTTAAAAAAGTATGATGATAGAGTAATTAAAAAATTTCCATTCGTTTAATATTTTTATATGATGTCCCTCACGGACGAAAATATAGACAAAATTATACAGAATTTTTATAAAATTTTTTATAAAATTTTTATAAAATCATTATATAAAATGTTTATACTCCATATTGCCGCTTTTTATATAAAAATTTTAT
>JABFPK010000199.1:0-18207 GCA_022817445.1 Habroteleia sp. ZL-2020
TCTTTAAGCAGCCCACTTCAAAGCCGCACATGTTGAAATATAATAAAAATGTACATAATATTTCTCAGAGTTCGAAATAGCAAACATCCACAACGACTTTTCGTAACTTCCGAAATCCTTCGTCGGACGAAGGAAACATATTTAAGAAATCCTACTTATTAATAAATGTAACATTTTTGTTTCGGATAAGAAGACCAGAGTTCATTTTAATTCAATCAGAATTAAATTAATTTACAATTGGTTATTAATGAAGCAGGAAAATATAATTATTATCATTCTGATTTTTAAATGGCTTTGGAATAAAATAATATAATATTAAAACTATTTAATTTAATCCTTTTTCTTGGTATGAAAGAAGAAAAAATTATTAAAATAAAAATATAACTGCAAAAAAACATGTTTTTATCAAAGTTGTAATATATATATATATAATTTATATTTATAGAAAGTTTTTTTTTCAAAATCACTCTCTCCAAGACTTTTTCATATTCAGAAAAAAGATATGGTAACATTTAAATTATAAATAATAATCATGTTCCTTTGTATAATAATACATAAACTCATAATTGAATAATAATATAAAATATAATATATATATATATATATATATATATATATATAAAAGAATAAATAATAGTTAAAGAGAATTTATAAACCAGGAAATAAATGAAAGATAATTACAATAAAAATTATAAAATAAGTTAAAATTTATTATTTAAAAAATATGTATGTATATAATTATAAATAATAAATATTAAAGAAATAAAAAAGAATAGAGAAATTATTTTAAAGTTATATTAAAATTTAACTTTCATCCCTTCCAAAACGAAAATGCAAACTTTTTTTCTTACAATAAATTAAAAAAATCTTTCCGGTCAAAGTATATTTGCATCACTTAATATTATAATATATTGATTATTTTATACTGATTACTAATTTATCAAAATAATGAATGCTTTTATTTAATTTATAAAAAAAGAAAGTTCTGTATTATTTAAGTTATAACAAATAACGAGCTATATTTCTTTTCTTTAAAAATAATTTATATAAATTTAATTTGAACTGTGTCGAAAAGATATTCAAATTTTTTATTATTCATTATTGTTTCTCGTTGTAAAGGCGACTAAATCTGGAAATCATTTTCTACAATTTCCGCGACGATTTTACGGCCACTTTCCGCAAGGACTACCGTCTGAGAAAGTGTGTTTTTCTTTTGGTCCGAATCCGCATGAATAAAGCTGGCTGCGGCTTTTGTCGACGAGGGTCAATATTTTGAGTATTTCGACACGCTGGTCGTCCAGCGTTTTAGCTCCTCTTAGAGACGGTTACGATTTTCTGTCGGCGCAGGTAGAAGTACGTGAAACACCGGCAATTGACCCTGCAGACGGCAGTCTCCCACGTGAGCATTCTTTCGCTCGGAATTGGACTCGGTAACGACGACGATTGTGCCATCCGAAAGGGTGTCTGCCAAAAATTCCTCTGGGTCGATGAATATTTAACTTGTGCAGCCCTGCACAGGACATAAAATTTCCCTTTATCAGACAAGAGCGCGTCATTTTTTGTATCCCAAAGTACACTGAATTCATACGTTGTTGCAATTCAATAAGTTACGCCGTCGATTTTCGCTATTGTCGTTTCAACGAAATTCTAACCGATGCAAAGTTTGGTTAATTTTTTTGAGTTCCTTTGTACTAAAATTTGTTTGCAAAGCGTAACAAAAAGGAAATAATGCTATTACTTTTGGACCAATGACGCAATGGCAATAGGAGACATTTCTTTGACAATTAAACATGAAAGTTTTTAAATCATAGTCCGAAACATTTGAATGGTTATATGAAATATAAAAATTTGTAAAGAAATTATAACTATTTTAGTAAATAATATGAATAATGTTTTTCTGGAATTTCTCCAATAAATTTTGATTAAATTCAATTACAAAATAACAAAATTTGGAATCAATGAATTCTTATTGTATAAATATACATTCTTGATAAAAAATGTAATATGAAAAATTAGAAATGTTTTTAATATGTAACGTGAATGTAATTTTGTAGGTATTTGTATTTTAATTTTCGACTAGAATAATTAATCGATTTATAATTTAAATGAAATGTATTTAATAAATGGCAAAATGTAAATTTGAACTGAAAACTTGAAGTTCTTTAGAAAATAATGCAATCCGGTCTTAAATGTGTATTTCAATTTTCAGGATTTTCTGTCGACCGATAGACATTATTATATATAGGCATTTGATGAATTAACTGATTTCACACGAATATAACTGTACTCCAATTTTCAGGAACTGATATTTACATATGAATTACAACTATTTTAATATAATAATTATACGTTTACTTTCAGCAATTTAGAGCTCAAGTAATAATCAATAATTCTAATCTAACATAATTCATTGATATTACAGAATTACTTTATTATAGTTAAAATAAAACTTCCATCACACATCGCATTCCTTATAAATTATGTTTCTTCTATTTGTAAACGTTATTTGTACACCCCAAAGAATATACAAAAATTCATACTATAAAAATTATAAATAAAATAACATAAGTTTATAGCATATGTTCTACATAGAATTAAAATTGTATCGAAAATCTTTAATCTAGTATTTACTTAGTACAAAATGGTACGAATTACACGTATTTTAAAAAAAATTAAACTTTAAAATCGTAAAAGATTTTCATAATAACTCTAAAAAATTACATTGTCATATTAAAAATTAACTTTTTTTCCTAAAAACATTCTACAATTATTGACAAAAATATTGAATTTCAACATATATAATTTAACTTCAATATTTCTAATTTACTCTTCTGATAAATTGCTATCTGAAAAGTGGAATTGAAAATATTTTTATAATGGATTACAATTGACTATCGCGTGTCGGAACTTTTGTTTCGTCGATGTGTAATTTGAAAAAATATTTCTGTCGAGTCTTATTCATATTTATCCTTGCACCGGGACATGGAAAACTAATTTTAGATTGAGATCGGTTAAAACGTTTGATGGATCGTGACGCGTGTTAAAAATGATTCAAAAGTAAACGGGAGATTAGATGAAAATATCTATTCCTAAAGTGTCGGGACACGTTTAGAAATTGGAATACGATTTTTATATTTGTCATAGACGTTTGAAAGGAGTGATTGGCACCTAAGTGATAGTGATATCTCCGATTGAAATTCCAAGAGTCATAGATTAATACCAACCATTTTTTTCGCAGTTATATTTTGGGTATTCCAAAAATTGTCTGCTTTTTTCTGTTCATTGCCTTTTTGAGGGATCAAAGATTAGGCGAAAATGCTTTTAAAGGCGGAGCTTTGAGAGGAAAATTCGACAACTTTTCAAAGTCGATACTTTACGAAATGCGCAGCTGCAGCAGACCATTAGACGGCTGCTCGTTTCGCAGTAAATGCGGAATAAAAAATAAAATTCAAAAGTCATTTTTTAAGCATTTGGGGAAAATAGGATTTTAAGGGTTTCGTCGCTTAAAAATTGTTTTACTTCCCAGAGATAGCCAGATTTATATATTTTTTTATAAATTTAATGTATACGCGATTTTATATAATATTTATATATTCTTATTGCATAACATAATTTATATAAATTGTTATATCAGAAAAAACTTAAATTTGGATTTCCAAGTTAAAATATTTGATCATAATGAATGGTAAATTAAAATTTATTAACCAATAATATTACAACTAGATTATACAATATTTATGTAAATCGAATACCATATTTTTTATAGTTATTAACGTCGTATTTAAATAATTTCTAACTATCAAATAAACTCTAATTATTATTATTATTATATTATATTATTATTGTAATCAATTTTAATAAATCTGTGTTATTTTCAGCTAATCCCGACAAAACAAGCATTTTTGTAAAATGTTAATAAACATTTCAGTTTTGATTATATAAATGTAAAACATTAATTAAAAACGCTTTATTTATAAAACTTTTAAATTTAAGCAAGCTAAGTTAGAATGTTTTTACGCATGCGACATTTGTAGATTTTCAAAGTATAATATTAAAAATATATTTTTGCCTATTAAATTACTTTTTCTTTTTCCTTAAATATTTTGTAATTTGGAGCTTGCAAAATTACTGCCGAGATTGTTGGCCAAGTCAAAAACCTCCCGGTTCTCTCGGAACTAAATCAAATAGTTATTTAATCAAATCAACACCAATAACTCAGTTAATGCAAATGTAACATAATTGTTCAAATCTCGATTTAGTTAGAAATATCTTGCAGTATTCTCGTGCAGCAAACCATATTTACGCCGCAAAACAGTTAGCTAAATCATGTCTGAGGCACGAACGTTCGAGGGCACGTGTACATTCAACGTTCAGAATATTATTTTGCATTTCCCAAAGGAGAGAAGAGCCCTTCATGGAATACTTGGAGAAAACATTCAGTATCAACTCTGCTCAATATATAGTTCCAATGTTAATACATCAATTACACAACTTACTATTATTATACTTGTAACGATGGGTTATTTTGATGAAGAAAATAGAGTAAAATATACAAATCGTTCTAACTGCACGTGCATTCAACAAAATTTATCATAAAAAAATCAAGTGTTTGTATATTGTGGGCTGCTTTACGAAAGTAGAAATTATATATATATAGGAAAAACTAATGTAGAAAATTCTTATATTTATACGAAAAAAAATAATATTTAAAATTGTACTATATTTTTTAGATTTTTCGGACTATTGGAAACAAACTAAAAATTGTATTAGACAAAATATTACAAATTATTACAACTTCTAGAAATATTTAGTATATACCTATTTATATCTCCAGAAAACCTTAACAAATTTTATTATATTATTTAATACATGTTTTTAGTTTGTTCCCGATAGTGCGAAAAGTCTAGAAAATATGGTAGAAATTTAAATACTATTTTTCTTCGTGTATAAGTTCTCATCCAATTTTGTCGTTTTTTACAAATTTCATCCTTGGCAACGGTTTTCACAACCAAGTTTTGAGATATTCCTTTATTGTTAAGAGGCATCAATAATATAAATATATAATATGTGTATGTGTATGGGTACGATTGCACGCTCGTCTATATTTTTGCAAATAACAAAAATTTTAGAAACTGTATTTTTTAAAATATTAAAAATTCGTCCAAAATTTATTTACTTTCTCAGATATATTGACCACAGTATCACATTGTCCGTCGATAAGGGGCGTTAACTGAATAAATAAGGGAGGGGCGGACAACTGAACCGGTTCGTTTTTCCCGGGTACTTTTGAAACGTCGGGATTTCGGCGTCGCGCGAAAACGAGTTCGGCGCCTCCTGGGACGTCGGTACAAAAGGACACCGAGTAAACCTAACCTAACGCATACAGAAAAACATACAGAAGGCGGAGATAAATCACCGTCGCTTGCAACCACCTCGAGCAGACTCATCCGTTAGGATTAGACGAATGATGTTTGGACAAAACCGTCGAAGCGAGAATGGCTTCGCGTTTTAAATTATGAAACGAAAATAATTCGCTCACAAAGGCACTCACTAAGATCGACTTCGATATCCGATTTGCGGGATTTTGTCTCTTTGAAAATTGTCGTTGTCAATCTGTCGAGCTATTTGTTTGGACGGATTGCAACAAGCAAAAAACTCTTCGGAGTCTTTTCTCGGAACATATTAGTTTGATTTTGTCTCGGAATCAAAAACATCTATTATGACTAAAATTGAAAATTAGAGATATACAAACAAAATACCTGAAAATATCTTTTTCGTTAAATGGAATTAAACAAACCGAAGCATTTAACATTTGTAAAATGCATTGGAAGCGATTAAATAAAATAACAAGCGGATATCAAAAAATTAAATTTTTGTCTTATATGCGATTATTCGATTCAAAATTATACACTCGAACCGTTTTATATTTTTGCAATAGACTTATATAAATAAATTCAATTTAAATAACGAATGCAATAGAAATTCTATAATATGAATGAAAACGAATTCTATAATATTTTATCATGCAACGGATAATTAATATGTACCTGACAAATTTGGTAATAATTCTAGTTTCTTTTGCTCCGATATAATTGGATATTAAACATTAAAGTATGTCATTTGTAGTTGTCAAAATAGCTCATACGTTTCAACATGACGCAGCTAATTCCGAAACAAAATTCCTGTCATGTTCGGAAGACGCCTCAATTGTTTTACGACTCCACCAGGAATGCCAAAAATCTGAATCGTAATATAAATGTAAATTATTTTATCGTCAAAATCTATACTTACTTGCATTTGAAATAAATCTAGCATGTTAATAATTCGATTTAAACGTGCCGTTTCCGAAGCAGATCCATCTTAATTCGACATTTCCATAATACCTTATTATACGTATACTTTCGAATCAAATTAACAGAAATACAAGAGAAAAAAACAAACAAAACAATTTTAATAATAAATACAATAAAGGACACTTTTCTCTTTGACCTTTAAATTTATAAATATACACACAGTTTTCATCATTTATAATATATAATCATGATTTGACGAATTAATTTTTTTATCAAATGACGAAAACAATTTCGCTCTTTCAATGTAATAAACAAAACTTTCGGTGGATTTGTATTTGATTGCATAAGTCCAACAATGTTTACAATTACCGTTGATAGGTAAACACAAATAATTTCGATCGATTGTGATATTTTGAAATAAACGTTGTTCCGAAACAATTCGTAAAATGAAGTTGCGTGTTACGTAATTTTACTTCTTCAATTATAAATGCTTCAACGAGAGGGAAATCTGCATTTCCAAGGGGTCTCTTATCTTTTCGTCAACGCTGTGGGTTGTGATGGTCCACTGGGCGCGATTCGCAATCCTTCGAAAAGAAGTTGCAAACTTTTTCACAGCGGATACGCTTTTTTCCAACGACTTTGCCGCTGACGCATTTACCGATCTCCCTTGTGGAAAATCTTTGCGAGCAGCCGATTTCCGTTACCCCACTTTGAGGGGCTCGTGTGTACGTAGCTCGTGCCATCGTCTTTTGTAGCGAAGGGGAAAGAAACAGTGAAAAGCGACGGAAGAAGAAAGCGAGAACTAAAACAAACTCCCGAGTTGAACAAGTATGAGTTTACGCGCAAAGTGCAGGCATAGGTTGAGAAAACTCCTCTTTTAAGGACAGGTATAGCTCTGTCTGAGAGTCAATCATGTCGGAAATCCTTGAGAAAATTAGTTTCCCTACTGTCTGTGATATAATGTTATCTTTACGGATTATGATTTTTTACGACGAAATGCTTTTGCACTGAAAATGTTATTTAGAAGACAAATCAAAGCTTTCTACTATCAATTTTAAAATAACTTACTTTTTGCGGTGAAATTCTTTTCTGATATTTATTTGTTATTCCTTCATTCGTAATTGTGTATCATTGTGTTATTGTTATTATTATTTTTACTTTTTTATCTCTTATTACCGCGATTTTTGTTTCATCATTAAAGTAACGCAGGAAACGCAAAGTTATTTGCAGAATATATAAAATGCATTATTTAAACGTATTAAACACACAGGGGCTTATTTATTATTTTTATTTCTCTTCAATTTTTCTCTCATCCATGCGATCATTTTCACAGAACTAGACACCGTGCTTTCTTCACAAAACAATATTTTTTATTACCGAAGAGTCGAATTCTAAAGTTATATACGACAAACACAATTGGTTCCCAAATGTAGAGTTCCTTCGAATCCGTTTTTCATACACGAAAACATGTTCTTATGCCCATGAGTAGAAGTAAATAGAAAATTCACTTATTGAATTTCCCAAAGCAGACAGACGTGTTCGCTCAATGCTGTCGTGTTGGAAAAAGCCTTTTTTTTCTTCCTTTCAATAGTCGACGTTCGCGCGCGAAATCCGGCGCACAATTTTGCGGTCGGGAATTTGATTTTTGCAACAGCGAGTTACGCTGTTTATTACAATAAAAGGGTCAGAATACAGAGAAGAGTGCTGACTCTTCGGCGTGTTTTTGTCGTCGTAAAGTACACTAAGCTATACGCAAAGTAGACAGAAATGGGCAGCCGCGGAAAGATCGTCGACAAAGTCGTATTTTTCAATGATACAAAACGGCTGTTTCTCAAGGAACCTTTCGCGTGCACTGAAAATATGATTTTCTCGATTGTGGCAATCCAATTTGGAATACATGGAGCTTTCTTGTTTCCGGAATATCGTTACTTACAACGATTGCCCTGGGACGAAACTTCGATGCCGAGACTTTCGAAGCATAACAAATATGTCGGCGCGGCGCGGGATATCGACAGATCGTCTCCCGTAAACTTTTAAATCCAAGTAATGCCTTTCTTGCCATCGAGCTGTTCGACATAAAGTACGAAGTTGAGAAATTTTCAACTTTATAATTCGATCGCGCGGCAGACGCGCTGGTTAATTTACGGCCGGCCGACCATCTAAGTTCGTAGCGCTAATTTAAATTTATGTCGTAACTTCGTTGTTTCCGACAATATTAAAACGCGCGAGTACCGTTAATTAATTTATTTTTCAGCAAAAAGCGAGCGGCCAGTCAAGTATTTCCATCGTTCGAGATACAAAGCGTTTATTCCGTCATTTTGTCCCGAACGCCTTCGTTCATCTCCGTGCCAATTGTTCGGTTCGACTGAGAGATGTTTCAGACTCATTTTTGAGCGCTTATTAATCATAAATGATCTTCGTTTCGACCCACTCGCAAGAAACAAGACGAACATTTAATTAACGTTGCCTCCGGTGTTGTCGCCTTTTCGTCCTCATCTTGTTTCTGTTTTTAACTCCACTTTACATTTATCATTTGGTTTTCATTTTTATTTTTATTTATTTCTCCATTATATACAATTTTCTCGTTATGTTACCGTCTCTGCGATGTTATCTATTTTCATGATATTAGCGTTCTCCACTTCAAAATATTCAATTTTTCTTACTTTTGTTATAGTTTCTTCTTCATTTATTATTATGGGCACAACTCTAGCAAGCTTATAAAATGCTAATATTTTTCTATTTAATTAAATTAGATAAAGAACTTTTTAATTCAATCATTAACCACATTATACATCAAATAAATTTGTCAAAACAAATCACCTTTTATTGTTTCCAAATAGTGGATTAATTATAATATTTGAATGTTAATGAAATTATATTTGTTTCACGTTTAAAGGCTCTTCTGACGTTCATTAGTTGAACAAATTGTATGATGCAATTAGTAGTTTCATTATTTATGTCGTTTGAGGGTGGAAATGCTATGGAGCACCATTATTTAATATTGTTCATTAAAAGAAAATTATAAAGTTTATTAGTTTTATTACAAAATGGACAAACTATAGTAATTTACCCAACTTTTATTAAACTGTCTAAATGAAGTGACTATCTATTAAAGCTAATCGAATTATCATTATCTTTTACTATACAATTACATATTTATTGATACAGAAACGCTCAATGTAATACAAGCGCAAAATGCAGTTATAATATCACTTTCTTTGAATCCAATATTGGATTCAAAAAATTTATGGATACAGAAAACATGTTTATTAATACAATTTTTCTAATTGAATAAAGTATACCTATATCTTATTAAACGAAGATAGAGAATCTTTCCATTTTAATACTCTTTCGTGCAAATCATTTTAAATTATTGCTTTCATTAAAAGATTGAACGGTTTTTCACAATCTACCTTCAGGCTTGTCCTCTCTTTAAATTTTCAACAAATATAAATTTCACAGTATTCTTTTCGTGCAAACAAAAATTGCATATTTTTGGACAATTCCGTTTCCTTACTATTATCTAATGAAATTCTTCGCTTTGGAAAACAGCACTAACTTTCTTCTATTTCCACGTCTAGCTACATTGGAATGTTTTAGACGGCGGAAAACATCTCTCTCCAATATCAAGCAGATACAATTCGAGGTAACACATAATTCTAAATGAATCGTAAAAAGTTGTCGAACAACAGTAAATATTATACTCCCAAAGAATATATAAGACGCAAGAACAAAGTTGGAAAAAATAGTACGAATTTGAGGCAGGAAGTAGCGTCGAACCTTATCGTTATCGGCCATAAAAATAAGTTGTAAGTTAGCTTCTTGCGGCAAGAGGAACGTGGCGTCTTTGTCGGTGTTGTTTTGTTTTAATAAGTTCTCCGTCTTGGCGAACTGTCATTGAAGTTTGATAAACTCGAAGACGAGCGAGGAAAATCGGCAGAACGATCAGTCAGTCGCGTGGTAACAGGCCGCAAAACAAAACTTGCGGTACGTGACCGTCGAAAGTGAGCTGCCTAATGGCGCTTACGTGATCATTCGTAGCTTTTGCCGCTCTGCGAATGCGTTGTTTTTCTCGCGACGCTTTTGTCCCGCGATCGATCGGATCCTTTTGTTCCAGCCGGAGTGTTACGTGCATTTAATTACCGTTCAGAGATTTAATCAGCCGCTAATGCACGATTAAATTTAGATACGTGGCGCTCGTCGGAAGCGTTCGTTCATTTTGATTATCGCGAGTGACAATTTTTACGCGCTCGACGGAACAAATAGATCTGAACAATCAAAAGCTCGTTAACACGAATTACGAGATGCGATCTTTTGTCATGAATCGCGTTCATGTTTTTTTGCCGCTTCCTTGTTTTCTATATTTCGACCGATTTTACTTCAGTTATCAATTTTTGTTTTTGCTATGGGTTTTCTATTTGTTTCAATTTTATTTGCTGTAGATTTCGTTTTTATAATTTTCAATGCTTGAAACTTTGTTTATGTTGTTCATATTTTATTTATGTTATTATTTTGTCATTATACTTCTTGATTTTGTGTTTCGTTATGTATTATTAATTAGTTTGTTTATATTTGAGTTTTTTTCTTATTTCAATAGCCGTTGTTTATTTTGCATTTTATTTAATATTGTTTAATACGTTCATGTTATTAATTTTGTTTGTTTTTATTGTAATTATTGTGATTATTATTCTTATTATATTTTGTATGCTTTATTTACTAACATCTTTGTAAATATTGATGATATAGACTTTTGTTCAATGTATTTTATATTTTTTTATTCGCTTCTTATTACATATGTAAAAAATTATTTTTCTTCTATTAAATTCTATATTTATACCTTGTGTTCATTTTCAAACACAAAATTTCATTACAACATCGACTTTCTGATATTGTTATACTAATTTAGTGCTTGTTCATGTTGCTTTTGTGTTTCGTCTTGTTTCAATTTCTCCTATTCCCCTATTCAATCTATATCATTCCTCTTTTATTGTGCATATAATCAGCAGCGCAATACTTCCAATTGTAAATAAACCATGTTTTATTTACAAAGCAAAGTTCGAA
The DNA here is from genome assembly GCA_022817445.1 of Habroteleia sp. ZL-2020. Taxonomy (NCBI): domain Eukaryota; kingdom Metazoa; phylum Arthropoda; class Insecta; order Hymenoptera; family Scelionidae; genus Habroteleia; species Habroteleia sp. ZL-2020. Next base: position 11,355 of record JABFPK010000199.1, read on the forward strand.
GCGGATAATTAGAGCTTGTAAATATAAAATTCTTTTTTTTTTAATAAAAGATCTTTAATTTTTGACTGTTTATACTTCATCGTATCATTAAAATGCATCGACTCGTAACCATTTCAACTCATTGATTAAAATAATTAAAAACTCCATAGTTCAGGTACAGCAGGTCACTTGTGATTGATTAAATTAAAAGGCTCGTATAATTATACGACATCGTCATGTCGCGGTGATACTGAATTAGCATGATCAATGGGGTTAAATACAAAAATAGAATAATTAATTCGTTTGTCTGGTTTTTTTCATTGAATTCGATCAATTCTTTAAGTGATTTAAGAAGAATTAGTTTATTTTACATAAAATCACTTTCAACTACCTACGGAAGAATAAGGGTTTGACCCACGAATGAGCTCGCTGGGACTCGTGAAAAGATCTTGGAACGAAGTTCCTAAAACGAGAAACATCTGATGCAGACGGACGCATAAAAAAGAACAATCCCGCTCATGTCGGAAAATTAAGATGTCTGGAACTGATTCTGCGAAACCAAAAGCGAAGAATTGGAAAATTTACTAATTCTATATTCCAATTTTTCAATTAATTTTATTATTGTATTGTGTTGAAATAAGTCAATGATACCGAATAAAAAACTCAATTAAACTGTTCTCTTGTATTATTAATCAAAACATTCTTCAATTTTCTATCACTGTGATTATTTTAATCTAATTGAGATATGCATGATGAGCTAAATTCATAGTGAAATCACTTTTATTAACTATTCAGGTCAAAAGTAAACTCAGCGTTTTTTCTCGAGTGCGTTTTTGCCTTTCATCTTTGTCATTACATACAAAAAAATGACCACAAAACAATACTTTCAGCGGCGCCCGAGCACGAGCAGTTTTTGTACGCTTGAAGAATAAGGGTCATTGAATTACTCTTTTTTTTGGCGACGAGAAAAAACTAGTTATAAATTTAATAAAATTTTTTGTTGAAGAAAAAAGATGTTTACCTCCTTCACGACGAACGTCAACTATTTGCTGTTGAAAAACGTGATTCAAAATAAACTCGTCAATCAGAAATACGTTGGTATCGCAGCATGAAAAGCGGTCGGCTGTTTTGGAACGGGTCAAGTTTCCTTGTACCTGAGTTCTCATCGCTCAACACATACCGACTTTGTTTGATGTTTTAATTAGAAGATAAATGACTTGGAAACTGGTCCCGAGATGACTCAAAATAAATCGAAGCAATTTGAAAGCGATGTTTGGAAATTCGGTAAATATTTGTCGGTAAAATACTTCGCGCGTTTCCAAAAATATCAACACACACGGAACAACTCTAATAATGATATGAAATAATACAAATGAAATAACTGAAAACGCAAGCATGAAAATACCTTACGTTTAAGGAACGGTTGAGGATTTTGTGCAAACTTATTTATACTTTGCCGAATACAAAAAGTATGAAATTCATGAATTCGGGAAAGATTTATATGAAGCTTGAAATATACCATTTGAGATCTCCTTTTCGGAATATTTTAAGTTTATCTTTCAGACAAATATTATACCAAGGAAATAATAAAGATTCGACGTTCGGTGATAAATTTGCAAGACGAGCTAAATCGACCGGGCAAATTGAATGAACAATCAAGTTACATTCACGTCACGTTTAAAAAATTCTCATTTTTGAGTTGGGCGATAGCTTGTCGCGCAGTTTTGTACAATTGTAACGTGTTTTTTATGAACATCTGCAACGATTCGTCTGAATCGTACAATAAAGAGTAAGTTGGAGAATACGGTTGCCATGCAAATGTTATGTTTGTAAATGCCATAAATCCCTCGAGTAAACATTTTTATGCGCCACTTCTGCGTAATTTACGCACGCATAAACGTAATAGTTTGTCTACGACGTCTTCAACAAGTGTGTTGCGAAATGTTTCAATAAGTGTTATCACTTTATGAATTTTATTGGTCAATTATACGGTACGGCAAAATCGAAACCAGGACGTATCTGCTGATTTTAGGAGGTACGATTGTTTTACAACTCTGATTGGAATCTATCTAGGTTGTTATCAAAATTGATTCATTCACGGTTTAACGTTGAGTTTACAGAAGCAAGAAACCATTTACATTAAGTATATTACTGTTTGCGGTATCGTATAGTACAAATTTGGTTTATGAAGCGCCGGGATTGGAAATTGTGTTTTGTTGCTGTTGCAATATGGAAATTTTGATTAACAGCAATAATGGCAAAATGATGATTGCCTAGATATTATTTGTAGATAATAATTGGATGTAGATTAAACGAAAAATGTTCGCAAGTTATATTCGATATTGATGTTCCTGGAAGTGTTTTACGTACAGCACTGCTCTGTTTGGAAATAAACGTGTTCGAATTTCTGCTTGGTCTAAAATAGGACGATCTGAATTTCAAGATTATCGAATATTATTTTTATGTTATCGTCGCGATTTATGTATGTATATAAATTTAAAATCTTGAAACAAGTTTCACAAAGTAAGATCTAGCTAATAAATATTAAAGTCCATTATTCCGAGATTCAACTCCTTGCAGTATAATTTTAAGATAAAACCTAGTGTACATTTATAAAATATAACGGAGAGAGCTTATTACGATTTTAACGTTAATAAACCAGCTTTTCGTTCAACATTTTATAATCATAAAACTGATAATCGATGTTGATTTCAAAATCTTAATTTTTATTTCATAACTCAGAGATAATGCCTACATTCAGTTGCATTATTATTATTTATTGTAAAGTACGTTTTACAATACTCGAAGGAAATTATTGAAAATCTTATTTCGTTTTCCTCATTGTTCTTGATAATGAATAATTTTTTAAATTTCAATTGCCATTTACTTTTGAATTAACGTCGATTTCATTTTATATTACGTTCATAATAACGCGGAAAATTTGATTTTAATTTCAATTCGTCATAAGTAGATTTGAGATCTAAGCATTTTTTTGGAAAGCGAGTGCCAAAACTTCCAAACACTTGTCCAGGTAATGCGACTCAACTGCGTTTCTAAAGATAATCGTCTTCGCAAGAACTTGTTCACATTGCTAATCCCTCGACTGGTTATCCCCATCGTACTCCTCTACTCGTCATTTGACTAATGGCTCGACAAATTACTGAGCGAAACGTTAACCCGTAGGAGTCGCGCGACATTGTTTCGGAATCCAACAATGATAGTGATTTATCGTGGAAAGTGGATGACGTCGTCAGAGTCGCGCCGGGAGCGACAGAGTATCTTAGGGAAACAATGGGAGACAGTCAAAGTGCACGGAAATGGCACGATCAGAAAAATATTGTTCACGGAAAAATATATCGCCGTACGATTAAGAAATGAGATCTTTCGGAACAAGCGTTGTAAATGGTATTTTAATAACAGCAATAATAGAGGTCTTAAATGAGATAATTTAGATGATTGATTAATAGGCGTAGAAATATATTGATCACCACTTTTAAGATTAAACACTGATAAATAATCAAAAGAATGAAAAATTGTTGTGTCTAATAATAAAGATTTAATATTTGTACTTAAATTATGGATAATTAAATGTCTATGAATTCATTGTTGTTAATATTGCATCATAAAATATAATACTTAAAATTGTACATTATTTTTTATAAATAGTTTGAATTATTGACTATTGAGGACAAACCAAAAATTTTTATTTTTTTCAAATGGTAATATTTGTTACATTTCGTCAAATTTATTCCTAGTGGGTAAAAACAGCATGGCATGGGGCTGGACATGAGTTAGCCATGTATGCCATGCTGTTTCCAGGCTTGAGCCAGTGCTATGCCATGTTATTTGGATTTTTTCCTACCTTTTAGAATGGTATCACTCTGGCATTGATCTGACAGTGATGTAGCCTGTAACTTCTTTTTCTACTCGGGAAATGTTTTAATGATACCATACGTTTAAAGCATAATACATAATATGCTATATTGGTATATTAATATTGCAATATTTGTAAGGAATTAATACATTTGAAGTACTCGTACACATTTTATGCTACAAATACAAGTAGAAGTATAGGTTACTTAGAAATACGTGCGAAGAACTTTTAACTAATTATACCGACGTGAGTGATACGTGACACTTGACAACCTAGCCAATTAATATACGATACCGATTATGGTTCAAATCTTACCTCTGAGGTATATCACAGCTATGCAGTCTTTGAACGGGCAGCTCTTCTTTCAGGCGTATGCCCGCGTTACTCTTATATTAATAAGTTGCTCGTGTAATATCTCCTTATAGTTTTACTTTAATATTATAAAACATCTCCAAACCATTAAATGTTTTGGTATTGCGAACGTTACTAAAAGTTTTTCTGATGTTTACCACACTGTCTAATAAATAAAATGTTTTCTTTACGAATTCTCAATAGTCGAAAATATCTAGAAAATATAAAACAATTTTGAATACAATTTTTTTCGTGTGTCGAACGTTTTATCATCATTTTACCGCAACTCTAGGATCATTCGAAATTATGATAACATGGGAAACCGGTACCGGTTTTAAATTAGATAATTTTTTATTGTCGACATTTTAATTAATCTAAGAAGATATCTCTTTTAATTTCATTAAAAGCAGTTGAAGCATTCAACACTTTCTTCCACTTATTCTTGACATCCTTTCCAAGCATATTTTCGAACGTGTTTATTTCATACTTTATTATCGGTTAATTTCGGAGCGAGCGCGACTAAACAAAAAAGGATGAAAAGGAAAGTGTGAATGAGAGTTCTCCCCTTAGAGAAGACGCCTGGCTCGGGGACACCGAGATCGTGCTCGCCACAATAGTCGACTGACCTGGCACGGCAATTTCTGGTCCCAGCGTTATTAAACCTAAATCATTTGCGTCGGCCCGGCTGCCATAACTCACGGACCACCGCGTGAAATATGGCGGCGCGGTTCAAATTGTGGCCCAAAGCCCTAACTTCGTCATTGCGCAGCGTCTCTTCTTACCGCGTCATCTCCTTGCCAGACGATTTCCTAAACAGCCTTGATTTACTGCCTTCGTCGGGATATGACCTCGAGCTTTTGCGCCAGGCCATTCTGCGAGCGGCGGTACATGTGTTCGTATATGCGCCATCAGATCGTGTCCCTGAAACCACGCATAGCTTGTAAAAGGGAATGAAATGGGGACGCGATGCGGTTCTATGGGGCACTGAAGGCTTTTTGGGAATTTTGGGGCTACGATTTATGGGGTGGTTGGGGTATCCACTCGATTGACTCCGCATCTTCATTTAATAAAAATCTCATTGTTCGACCACAGTGGCATTTGTTATTGGGCAATGTAGCGGTTGAACAGTCGGTGACCTTCGTTTAGAACACCACGAATAATTGTGGAAAAATAATTGTAATTAGCCGGAAATAGAAGAGAGTGGAAACATTCAATAAAAGGAATATTTATATCGGTATGCGAAATCGTTTGTCGGAAAGACAAAAGTAGATTCGGTCTTGGAAGGATTAGTCTGGCCAACATATTTAGGCCGCCTACACAGTTCTATATATAAATCAAATTCAACCTATATCCTTTGAAATATACATAAATACAGACCCTCTTGATGGTCTTCTCTATATTTTAGAAGTATTAAAGATAATTAACTAAATAGCAGATCATTATAACTCCTTTATAGCGTAATATAAATTATAAAATACAACACAAGGTAAAAGTTTAATTACAAAATTATTACGACTTAACAACCATAGTGGAATCAGCATAATCGTTGAAATGTTTGGTGAATTTTGATAATGTTGTTGTAAAGGGAACGGGCTTTTTCAATTAGATCAATACTTTTGCTCTATCCAGTTCTCCGACGGTTTTATCTAGTCCATTCAATTGTTGCAGATTTACCCGAAGCTCCAATTGCATCTACTTATGCGAATAAATCTATTTGCACATTCAGGGCAATTGTTTATTCAATGAAATCGCGCCAATAAATATTTACGAATTGATTAATAGAAATTGAACACTTCCTTCGCGTGTGCATTCCAACACTAGTTGAATTTGAATACCAATTCAACCCATTTCCACGAAGCAACTCTTAAATTGTGCAACAACGTTGGTAGACTTGTATCCCTGCGAGACTGCAAAGTTCGTTATTTGCAGCACAATACGTCTAATACACGTTTCTTTGATATTACATGAAACGCCAGCAAAGTTCTATCTAATTCCCGGGAAGTTGTTGGCCGCGTCTTCGGGCTCCCAGGCGATGCGATGTACATCTGCATTAAATACAGCGTCACTCTACATCCACGTAAGTGCCGTCCGGGGAGCGTTTGCATTACCGCGTGTTCCTCATAAGTGCGAAGCAGCTCTTGGAAAAACAAACTACCACACAAGCGTCATTTATAATATAATGACGCACTCGTTAGCAGCGCCACAAAACTTCAATTTCGCGGTTTTTGCTTTCCGATAGTGATGCAATTTTCGCCGCCGCTTTCTTAACGAACAACAACTCATAAATATTGTAAATTCGGTTAAAGTTTCATCGAGACGAGCGAAAATTGCGTGCGGTCGATTCCCACGTGTTTACGTATTACGGCCTGTATGCAAATCAAGGAAAGAATAGATGCGGGGCGAATGCAAATCCAACCGGTGAAAGGCTAATCGAATCCCTTGACTGCTCGACTAATTTATTATACGAACAGTCACTTTTGGCCGGAACCAACAAGAGTACCGCATTGAGAACATTTTTCATGAATAGAGGAGCTTCAAGTGTTCGCTCAAGAATCGGTGATAGGGTTATAAAGCGTTCTACGACGCCGCGAACACTTCCTAGCGCTTATTATTGCTGTAGCTCTTACAGCCATTAATTGGGAAATTAGA
>JABFPK010000200.1:0-18198 GCA_022817445.1 Habroteleia sp. ZL-2020
CTACGTGACTGTTTTTGTACTGTCACAATGACTCGCGAATGATGAAAAATTCCGTCACTCGAGAGTTCTTCTTGCTAAAAGGAAAACGGACGACCTTGGGAAGGAAATTGCGAAATCGGTTCGGTGACCGGTTTCGCGGATGTAGATCTCTCGAAAAGAACGAAATTTTTTGCATGTTGGTATTGAGAAGAAGCGAGAAAAAAGGAAGAGAACGTATAAGAGAACATTATACACAGTGAAAACGAAGAAAGATACAAATAAACCGTGCAGTGATTGCAAGAGAAATTCAAAGCCACAATCCCGGATGGCCGTATTGATGTATCGTTACAGTCCGTGTTCAGTTATTCCACGTGCGAGCTTGCATAAATAGACACAGGATCTCAATGTATAATTTAAACAAATTTCTGCAAATAAAATCGTTTCTTTATTGCAGCAGAGAAAATAACACTTCACTATAGTATCTCAAGTTTTGGGAATAATCCACAAATATTTATAATACAATAGATCTTTAACTTATCTTGTTATTGGCCAGAAGAAAAACTTTCAACTCGTTTTCCTTCTTTTCAATTGCGAAAATTTATGTTTATTACGGAATGGATATGAATGTTTTTATATCATAAAATGATATTATATTGATATACTACAAATATGTACATATTTTTTTCTTGGACACGTACCCAAGAATATTTATATGCAAAAATACCTGACGAAATATTATCGAAATAATTTATTATATTAACTAAAAATTTAATGATGTAATCATGCACATGAAAATAATTATATTATTGGATAGTGAATTTTTCCAACGTATCTCTGCGTATTATTTATTTGATGTAAAAAAATGGATTTATATATATCTCATACACACAACATATATAGTCTATCTGTATTTTACAAATAGGCTATATATATATATATATATTTTATTAATAATTATAATTATTAGAGTAATAAAACCGTATTGCTTTTTCTACAAAATATTATAAAACTTATCGAAAGATATTATTAAAAACTTTGTAACGTAATGTAATATATATACACAATTTAAACTCGATTTCAATAAAAAAGTGACCTAATTTCTAAGAAACAATAAAATATATAATTGCAAATTTCAAGATCACGATAGTTTTGATTTTGTTATGCTGTAGTCATTAGCTCATTTTATTGCCCCTTAAATAATTCTGAAATTTTGCATCAATTTTAAAGTGCACTCAATTATAAAAACATATTATTGATCTTCACTTGCACGTTTAGAATCAATCATTTTCGTTGAAAAGTATTTCAGTTCAATATATATTTTATTCAATTATTGGGACCGCAATTGTCATTATCATCAAAATCTGAAGAAATTATAACGGCTACTATTATACGAATCGTGAACACGAATATTGAAACTATAATATGCATGAAAGTGTATACGTTTAATGAAAATGTTTTGTTGCAAGCAACTACCAAGTTCACGGTCTTTAAATATATAGGCGTCAAACGCTTGCTACTTTTCTTTATCGATGTTAAAAACCGGCAATTTATAATACCAGAAAAGTCACCTCGAACTAATATCGTTTATATTCACTTTATTGTTTGAAAATGTATTTCCATTCTAACGACACCGTTACTATAGTAATTCCAATAGAAACAAATTTATTTGCAACATATGTAATAACTGTAATAAATTATTTTACTTACTTTCTAATGATAATTTTTTTATGTAAATTTAAATTGTAGAAAATTTGTTCAGTTTGTTTAAGTTTATGAAAAAGTGAAATTATTTCGTTTTGTGGTTTAATTTACATGCGAATCTTTTTATAAAAACCACATACGTGCTAATTAATTAAATCAAATTGATTAGCTATATTGCTACGTATATAAACTTCAATTTACAGAAATAATGCATAAATAATAGTAATTATACATACATATCTGGTCTCCAGAATTCTAATATAATTGTAAATTACACTGCGAAACGTTGGAGCATTTTTGTTAAAATTTTTAATGTCTAATCTAAATATATACTGATGGAAATATAATTACTTGAAAAAAATTCAAATATCACGATGTCAACTCCATTAGCAATAATAGCAATTGAGTTTAAAATATAAACTTGCACGTAAAACAATTTTTATAATTGTGTAGTGTTATTTTTAGAAAATGTATTATTATTTAACAAGTTTTAAATGTACTAATTTTATTTTCGTGTGCTAAATTATATAAGATTGGTCAAGCATCATATAAAAATATGATTTCAACAAAGATCGAAATATTACAATATTTTCATAATTAAAATTTTAGTATCTTATATAATCTATGTAAAAATGTATATATGGAACATATATATTAAGTATATATGGTGCATATCTGGCACATACATGTTCTTTTTTAAATGGCCATTTATATTTTAAAATATTTTAAGAATTTGATCATATAGAACTAATTTTCGAATTTCTTATTTTATTGATGAATAAAAATATATAGCTGTTTGCTACATTTCTGATATATAAATTAATATTCAGAAAAACAATAACTTTTCTATATAGCAATTGTTAATAATCAGTTTCACTGAAGTATTTATATTGAGCATTCATTGATAAATGGGGAACTAGTGAATCAGTTGCGAATCCGATATTTACCAACTAACTATATAGTTAGTATATTTTTTGCATTAATTAATCTTGCTATTTTCCGTCGCTGGTTTGTACAAGGTTCGTATACGACAAGATTTCTCTTTTTGATTTCCTGAAGCGCGCACACACACACATAATATAATGCCAACAACCTATAATAGTCAATTCATAATGAATAGCAACTTTTCCGAACGACTCTAAATTGCGTCTCATACGGATATGTATAAATCAAAAAGATGATGCTTGATTTCCTTTCACTATCGTGCTTGGGCGAAAAAAATTCGGCACTCTCTATTACACTCTATTACAAGCTTATTAATTGACAAACCTTCATTAGCAAAATTTTTTGTCAGTCACGATTAGACCTAAAGATAGCTCTTTGACTCTAAATATTTCATTTAGACAAATCATTATTAAAATGTGTAGTGCATTCGTTTATTATACTAGAAACCATTACTTGAATATATTTAAATTCGTATGCGTATAAAAAATAGATCTTTCCTATTATACGATGACTTCAATAAAGCATATATAAATGAAACTACCTAAAAAAATTTTGAAAATAGATTAATTAAAATACAAAAGAAACTTTATATGTTTCCCTACTGGAACTAAAGTTTTAGTATCTTATGAAATCATACGAAAGAAAGTGCAATGTTGAACTGATACATGATAGTCTGAAGATCATCAGAAGACACCTAAAATGTAAATGAAACCTAGTACACAAAGAAGCCTAGTCTGCCGGTTCTGAATCGAAAGATATCTCCGACATAAAGCAAGCATAATCGCATTAATCTATCTGCCTGATTTTATGTACCAGTCTTCATACAATTTAATCAATCTTGTCCATCTAAACTGCAAATTAACTTATATAAAATTACAAAAAGTCTATAAACCCGTTTCTTGATAACAGTGTGTTGCCGAGTAGAAGAAAAAAAACAAATAATTTGCACTATTGTATTAAATTTGAAAGACATATTACTATTAAAGTGGCGTTAATCACTTTAACGCTCTGGATCTGGCATGAAAGTGACTGCCGACCATTGTTCATTACGAAGTAAGTATATCTTTGCCAATACTTTGGACATTTATTTTTGACTCTGCTTGTCTTACAACATTATTAAAGTTCTGATGTACGAGCCCAGCGATTTATGTGAATTTCGAGCTATAATATAAAATGACTAAGAAGGTCGCTTGCGCGATCTCTTGCATCAATCGTTCACTTATCACTTTCTCTGAAATATTTCCGACTCGGATGGGCACGTTGCATACCTTCGAATGAAGGTACGTATAGCTATCAACGTAACGCCGTGGTTTTTCTGTTCGGACTGATATTATCAAACTAGTATTATATGTATCACGAGTAACGTAAGACATAAAATGCAAAGTAATCATGGTTTTATTAAATCTTTTTATTAATGGAAAACAATTTAAATAACAATCCTTATACCGGTGTAAAATTTCCAAACTAGAGTTACTGCTTTCAGAGCAAATTTAAGAAATAATTTCCCAATTTTTCTAAAGACTTTATAACGATGAATTTTATAAAAAGAATTATAAAAATAAAAGTCACATGTTCAAATTTAAATTCTTAATTTCATTCGCCTACTTTTAAATTTGGTAAACCAATTTAAATTCAGCCATAACAAAAGCTTTAAAGCTAGATGAAAATTTAATCAAAATCATTTCAGTAATTTGCATTAATAAAAGTGACTTTAAATTGACATAAAAAATCTGGACATCGTAAATTTTGAAACGTCACAATAACATTGGTGAAATTCCCCAATATTTTTCTTGGAGTATAATTCACTTTTTTTATTCGGGATTCCTCTGACAGACAAGATAAATTTATTGCTCTAAATTTTCAAGGCAAAATATATAAAAACGTCAATCGCGAGCTACCATTTCCCATCTTCAGTCGAAGAAACTTCAATTGCGCTATAAAGCTTCGATTTATATTCGAATCTAATTCGAAGTATTTTGGCGCGAGGAGAAATGCTTATAAGAAATGCATATAAAACTAACAAGCGTTTTGAGTTTTAAATTTCCTGGTTTCTCTTGCGATATGAGCAAGCAGAACAGGTACTATAAAATCGGTTTATGTGGATGCGCCTTAGGGTCACTGAAATGGTAGCAGGTTACAATCTCTTCGCCAAAGTCGCCTTTCACTGCAAGTTTGCTAGCGTTGATAATCTTGTGGACAAACGAATAGCAAATGGACAAAGTCAATATCGCAGGCATTCTTCCCGTCTAGACATCCGTTCACAGTTTCCCCAATTATCGGTCATTAGAATCGACCGGTGTAAATCTTAGAACATAATAATCATCATAGTTTTTCATTTATCATTATATATAATCTAATTAACCAGCACCGTATCTTAATTACATTCCACGTAAAATGATAAAATAACAACCGAGGATTCAAGAAGCATTTGGTACGACTAAGTGATTATATAAAAACGAACAAAAAAGCAGTAGGAAAGACGTTGCTTCTGTGAACATTTATATTCGCAACGCGGGATCACGTTTAGGTGAAACAGCACGGGCATGATGCAATAAAAAATAATGTAATTGAAAAAATAAACGTACTTTAGAGTCAATAATTTATTTCGAAATGACATCGTGATGGGACAACAAAAATAACGCGAATTTGTCATAAAAGAACACGATAATGATGACGATACAATTACATACGAAAGCTGACAGCGTTGTGGATCTGGATTTCTCTCTTTATAGACGAGACAAATGTCTTGAAATCAATCCGAGAGATATGCCGTGCATGGCATGTGTGTGCGGAATAAATAAGATATTCGATATGAGTATGCGGACGATTTTGAGACCGAAAGTGGATCTGCCATGTATATATATATATATATATATGTATATCTGTGTGCGTCAATAGCATCGCGTTACGCCATTAAAATAACAACGTGTATACATTATGACAAATTATAAATCTTTTCCTTCTTCATAATGATACTATAAACCATTTATAACACATCGGATAAAATTAATAATGATTACAAGTGAGATTAATGCTGGATATATAATTTTTTATAGCGAAAGGGGAGGATTTTGATTGGTGGGCATGAGGAGCTAAATAACTCAAATTTTTATTGAGTGTTCATTCGGAAGACATAAATACTGTGTCTAAGTCATAAAATCATTTGCTTCCATGTTGAGTTATAAATTTTATTGAGAGAATTTGTGTATTGAGAAAATTTTCGGTAAGAAATATTATCTGTATAATTGTTATATTTTATTATTTTTTATATAGATATATTTATTATAAAATGTACAAGCATAATATATAAATTCTAATAAAAGATGATGTATACTGTATAAAAATATCTACACACATTTTGTAAGAGGTCTATTATTATGTTTAAAATTAGGTTTTAATAAAGTTTACTAACCACATTTATATCTTAGATCTGAGATAAGATCAATTAAGAAAATGTATACGTGAGTAATTAAGGATTTACTATACAGTCTAACGACAAAAATCTAATTTGAATTAAGTTTGACGCAGTATATAATTTTATGTATATATATTATATAAGTATAATAATCTGTATATAAAATATAAGATATCTCTTATAAGATTTTATGTTAGTTTCATAGATATTTCTATCATATCAATACCAACATAAATATAGTTTACAATTTTATTTGTATATAAAAAATAATTTTACACTAATGCAGCTTAAATATTTGTAAATATTGATCAATATTGTTTGTTATTAGGACAATCCCATAGGGAACATCGACGGTTAAAATGCTACTTGAGAAGATCACAAGTGACCTCCGGGGTCGTCTAGAAGGTGTTTAGAAAATCGCAGTTGACGCCTGGAATACCTCTTGCAAACCGTCAAATGTCACTTATGCAAAGTCATTGAAGTTACTAGTTGTCGCAAAAGACGTCATCAAAGGGGATAGAGAACACTTAGCAGGTGTCATAGAAGTGCATCCTAAAAAAATTGTTACATTATACTTTTATGACGCCTGCTCGACATCTATTAAATTATGAAATGAATTCACATACGCTTCGTATGATGGTTTGCAGGAGGTATCCCAGGCTTAAACTGCGATTTTCTAAAAGATAGACAGCCCCAGGGTCAACAGTGACCATCTCAAGAGAGATTCTAAAAGTCGATATTCCTTATGGGATATTACATGTGTATTAGAATTTCTGATTTAAAATTTCACTTTTGATCTATCAATGGATGTAATAGCAAACTGAGAAATTTACAAAAAAATTAAAATTAGATATATATGTTAATCGTATTATATTATTGTATGCAAATCTCAGAAAAATTAAAATAAAAATTATATATCTATACAATACTTGTTATCTGATTATCTATTAATCTTTGATTAATAAATAAAAAATGAAAAACTTTAAGTTAGAAAGAAATTATTTAGATTTAGGTAGAAAAGTTTAAGTTAATAAACTATTATCTTTTCACAAATTTGATTATCCATTCAGCAACCTGTATGTGTATATATATATAGCCTGTATAATACGCATAAATAACTTTCAACTGACCTAAATATGGATTACAATGTAGATAATTATATATTCTATAATTTAGTTTTATAAAAACTATTATTATTATTCTAAAAGGTATAACTTATAATAAAGATCTATAAATATTTATAAACAACAATTTCACTGCTAAAATGAAATTTTGTTAATTTATTTCTAAGTTTGCTTTGATAAAGCATAACAAGATTTTAATGATTTATTTAATCCAATAAAATAAATATAACTTTTATTTTTACATAAATCATTTTCTTAATATTACAAAGTTATTTTGAGCTTTAATTAATGTTAAATAATAATTGTAAATATAATCATGTAATTTAGAATAAAGATGTATTTTAAACAATAATATCTATAACTTTATTCATTGCCCAGGTACGAGAATTGTAAAATATTGTGTTACTTTATGTAACTATTTGAGGCTTCAATAGTATTTTTATATATAAATTTGTGTACATATTTAAAAGTCATTTCACGTATGGTTATGCACCGAGCAACTGTCTTGAATAATTTTCTCTCTCTGTCTCTCTAAAGTGTTTAATAATAAACAACAAGCTAACTAGATGCTAAATGCATTTGTTTGAATTTCCTAACAGTTTCATGTAAAGTGTAAATGTTAGACTTGTAGATTATATACTTATATAATAAATAATATGTAAAATATAATATATCATATGTAACATACATGCAAATCTCATAAAAATAATTTATATAAATATTAAAAGTATATTTTAATTTGTTTATTTCGAATAAAAATAATTTACTAATTTAATTTTAAAGTTCTATTATTTTATAGATAGATATTTGTGGAAAAGATAGTTTTATATATTAATGAAAACATTTTAACTGATTATTAAAAAAATGCAATTTTTTTAATGTTAATAATTTAATTGAATAATTAATTAAATTTTAATTCTGAATAGTGTATATTTTGATACTTCAAAAAATACGAGTATACGGAAATCTAATTTTCTCATTAATAGCATATTACATCATATATATTTTTAGAATAAATTTTTCTTTTTATCTTTTTCATTCTCTTTAAATATATATGATTATTAAGAAATTAAAATTGGAATATTTATTAAAAATGAATTATCATCATCAGCTAATATTTGGTAAATGAAATTTGAAACTGGTATTCAAACTGGAACACTTATGCATTAGTGTGTTTATATGAAAATGTTTTTCTTCAACGAAGTTGCATTCATATCCATTCTAGGTGAAATTACATAATTGATTGACCTAATATTGTCATATGTTTCTGCGTACACGTGATATTTTAAAACGTGAAATAAATAGTACAAGAAAGTAAAAGACTATTATTAAATGACAGGTAAAAGCGTGGAGGAAAGTAAAAAGATGCAATATTTTTTCGTAGGTGTTACTGATTGTTTTTATCGTCAACTTAACCGTTGGCCGTTTTTATTAATCATGCGATTCTAGACACAGAAAGATTTAGAAAGCATTTCATTTACCAAAACTCGAACTACTTAATTATATTCACACGAAAATTTTGCACCGCGACGTTATCTTTTGATCACATTTATGTTTTTTTGGTGCAGCATTGAGTGAAAGGACCTTACGCGTTACATCCGCATACCGAAAAATTTCTTTTTCATTTTAATTGAATAAATTAATTCTTGCTTCTTTTGTTTGAACCAAAAGAGTTCACTTTCTTGCCAGAAATTGTATCTATGAGAATGCGTAAACCGTTTTCAACATTTAATGCCTAATTGAATCGGAGACGCATCTTTCTATTGGAGTTTCGCCAAATAGAAAATTATTATATCAGACAAAAACGTGCCTTGCACAATCATAACGACATCGTGGAAAATTAATTTATCGCACGAACTAGTTGGTGAAACTATGTCTCCTACTCATTCTGATTTGATTAGAAATGTGGAGCACCACGTCAATCGTATATAATAAAAAATATATTTAATACCCCATCTCGAAATTAACGTGATGTACAAAATTGTCAAAGAAAAAGTATTCGTTTCTACATTTTAGGTCTGTGTTATTAAGGATGTGAGGAACGTTTGTATTGACATATTATGATTTATCGATCGTGAAAGGAGTTTCGTTTATACACTAATAGGGCAATGACATTTATTTTACGCGTAACTAATTTTAATATTAAAAACTATTAACGCGTGAAATTCAAATTAAAAAGGTGGAAGCTAATTGAAATATTTTAAAAGAATTTAATTTTTAAAATTATATTAAACATACGAATGAAAAAATAGTATTAATTAAATTATGTAATTTTATCAATAATAATCAAACACTTTTATTTTATTGTAAATGAAAACTTGTTCTACTTAGAGTCGTCTACTAATAATAATCATCCTTTATCTATAAGTAATACAAAGTTGCATATCAATTTTGTTTTCATGTATAATGATTATAAGACAATAAGTATAATTTCGAGTAGAAAATCATTTTAATAAGTTATTAAAATACAAATTGAAAATTATTATGCAGCGCTGTTTTTATATGTACATATGTGGGTAGGCGAGAAATTTTTACGATAAGTCGCCGAAAATTACCATGCATAAAGAAATGGTAATGAGGAGAATTTTAGTCAAAACATATATATTATTAATTTAAAATTTTAAAATTCACGATGAGAGAAAAATAGATATTTTAGATTTATTTTATATATATATTAGTTATAACTCATATATAATCCGTTATAACATTGTTATAATCCTATGAGATATTATTTATATATATATATGAATAAAGAGAAAAAGAACAATTTTGTGTTATTAAACTAACAAGAGTTTCTTTAATAATTTCTAATATTAATAAAAAAATTACAAATTATATTTAAAAAAGCATATTAAATAAACCCATTGAAATCTATTAGAAAAATATGGTAAGCAATAACAAATTTATGAATAAACACTGGATTTCTTAAAGACATAAACTTTAAAAAATATTATAATTTGCTATTATATATAATTATAATTCGCTTCTTTCTCTACAACAAAAAAACTAAAAGCCCCCTCTGAAGAAAGTTTATTATCATCATATAAATACAATAAATCTTTCCAAAATGCTACTTAAATCATTATGTCTACATTTTTTGAAATTTTTTGTATGTTAAAAATTTATTCATTAGTATTGCGTGAAAAACAATTTTTTTGGATATATTTAAGAGTATGAACAAATATGAACACTGAACAATTACTTATTTTAAAGGTAAGAAGTAAAAATTTTGTCATCTGATCACCTATACATAAAATATAAAAAATATTACCCAAAATAGCCACAAAAAATTATTAAAAAAATGAAAATCTATCATTAAATATCAATTGAATAAAATGATAGACTATAATATAAAAAACTATTACCACTCATCTTTGCTAAATATAAATATTCAATACCTTATTGACATTATGTTATGTGAAATAACATTGATTGTCTACCCAAGAAATTAGCATTTTCTAATACGTTTTGTCATGTAAAATATAATTTCAATAAAATTTTGTATTTAGAAATTTACTCGACTTTATCCGAATTTATGAACAGTCGATTTTCAATAACTCATTTACCTAAAGTTATTACGTATATTTCTAGAATCAATTAAAAATTTTTTTGCTAATTAATGAAAGTGTTTCAGATTTCAATTGGACGAGAATGTTTTGTTCGAGAAAGGACAATTTTTTCGGTAGGAAGCAGTCGAGTAAAAGTTTTTGAGATATTACAATCACGAACATGTTTACGTAATGTTGCTATTATGTTTACGTTCAGTTACATTATTGTTGGACATAACACCTTGTATAAGAACATGACACAGGTGAGAAATTTGTATTGAATTGTACATTTTTAATCAGTATATAAATTATCATTTCATGCATTCATATTTCCATAAAATTAATATCATTTCAATATTAATCTTAATATGATAAGAGGATTTAATATAAAAAAGTCAAAAACTTGTTCATAAAATATATTTGCGTATTACGTAAAAATAATCATTAATTATCCTAATACAAAATTGATTAATATTGTATTATATTAATGTTATTTATTTATTTATTTAGTTATGTGTACAATTTTTATAAACCTTTTTAATAATGTATATACTCATTATAAATTATGTAGTAATAAAAGTTGTTTTATTAATTGTTATAAAACCATTATAAGACATACTGCATTATAATTAAATAATAAATAAAAAATTTAATTATTTTATAGATTTATAGATATAAATTTTCAATATTCCATCTATATATTCACAATTTAATTTATATGACAACATAATTTAGAGTTATGTTATGTGTCTAGGCATCCTTTTCTGAACACATCCGTAAACTTACGTAATTTTGAAGGGCCCCAATTCTGCAGAAAATTGGTAGTTCTTTTATTCAAAAATATAATCTAAGATGTTTTGAATATATCGTATATTGTAAGCTTAAAATATATTGTAAAAATAATTTCCTTGATAGACAATTTCGTACAACAATTAAATACTTGTGATTAAAGATATTTTTAATTTTCATTTATTAGTAATAAATATTTAACTTATTGCCTGTATTAGTATAAGGAAATGAATATTAATAATATAACATAATATAAAGTTTTTTTTTGAAATATATAATCAGTAAAAATTATCTCTACTATGCAAAGTTTATATCCGAAAATAATTTTTAAACTTAAATTACTCGAGATTTTTGAAAATTATTAAAAGAAATTGTCAAATAATTTCAAGTTAATTTAATACAAATTTTCATTAAACAGACACATATAATTTCATTTAAATTATTTTAAATTATTTACTCTTAAATGACGTTTAAGAGTATAGAAATGAACAAATGAATCCCTGTTTCCATTTGACATCTAATTTTCCTACAAATCTAACCACATCCATACTCTTTATTAATTCTCAACCGCATCGTTCATTATAATTTTACAAGCTTATCCGATGAGTTGCCATAATTTCATACATTTTACCTATATTCTATGTATCTTAAAAAATCTAACACCATAAAATTTGAAAAATAATGCTCAATGTTCTACAGACTAACCTTGCACCTGAACTGGGAATGCGTATATGCTACTCAGTGCAAGCAAATAAAGAACAAACTAAAGTAGCGGTCAACTTAGCGCTCTCGATCACTTTCTCTGGTGCGCGGTGCAAAAAAAAGACGTGCTGTATAGGGCGAGAGGAAGTGGCGTGGATGAAGAAGGTGTCGTGCGGCCGAGGCCCCTTCGGGGGCCCCCGTCACTGCGGCCTCCGCCACGGCCAAAGTCGAGGAGCCACCACCATCGAAAGCATTGCCACCACCTGGCATCGTATTTCGTTGATCCCGTGCGACATGGGAAGGATACGTACCTATATAACTACGGCGTTCCGCTGATTGCGCGAAGTGAGCTACGTTTTCCTGAACCTAGGAAGCCAGAGCACGCGGGCCCCAACGGGCGGCACTGCGACGATATGAAGATTCGCCCAAAATGCGCGGTCAGTTTTTTATCTGAACATAAACATAGAATAAATTTAATTTTGTGTACAAGTTCTAGGCTTGTCGTGTTTTAAAGTGACGTTAAAATAATAAAAGTGCTTATTTTTGGTCTTACTTAACTCAAAATTTTTAAATCATCGTGGTTATTCAAAGTGAATATTTCAACATATCAATAAAGTGTGGAATAAAAATCAATGTTTCGTTAATTTTTGTAGTAATAAATTAAGAATAAAATTTAAAATAAAAAATTATCATTTTTTTATATATCTTTAAACAAATTATTTAATTTTTATATTTTTACATGAATATTAAATTAATCGTGTAAGTTAAACTTCATCAACATAAAAACTGAAAGCCACTGAACTTGTGCTCAAGCGTGGAATTAATCGAACGATTCCGATAGCAAATTGGCATGTGCCTGCGACATGTTTGTTTTTCTGATGGTGAAAATCTGTAATTAATTGTAAACTTCTTTATAATGTTACAGGCTGCATTAGTTGTACTACTACTGCATGTCGTTCTTGTGGCGAGCAAAGCATTGGACCAAACACAGTTGCAGAAGCGGCAGTCACAGCAACAACTGTAAGTAATGTCATACAATTTAAGTATGGCATGAATTCTATAAAGAAATATTTATTATAACATCAATTTCCATTTTATATTTTAGAGATGGATCAGTGGCACAAAAGCGAGTAGGTTACGATAGTTCTGGTCCTGGAGGTTACGGAGGTGGTGGAGGATTTGATGGAGGTCATGGATCATCAGGAGGAGGATACGGAGGTAGCGCAGTTGGAGGATATGGAGGCGGTGGTGGCGGAGGTCATGGAGGAGACCATGGCTTAGCAAATTACGCAAGCGGTGGTGGAGGAGGATATGGCGGCGGTTTTGGTGGTGATCACAGCGGTGGCGGCGGAGGATTTGGTGGAGGTACCGGATACGGAGATGGAGGTCATGGAGGAGGCGGATATGGAGGCGGAGGCGGTGGCGGGTATGGAGGAGGTGGAGATCATTCCGCAGGTCTAACAGACTCCTACGGACCCCCGCCAAGTGGTTATGGTGGTGATCATAGCGGTGGCGGTGGTGGTTATGGTGGCGGCGGAGGAGGCACCGATATTAGCGGATATGATGGCGGAGGTCACAGCGGAGGAGGAGATATAGGTGGTGGATATGGTGGTGGGTATGGCGGTGGCGATAACCATCACCAAGAAAAGGGCTACTGGAAGAAAAAGTTAATTTGGAAACCTGGCTGGAAGAAAATCTGGAAACCAGCTAAGAAACAAATCTGGAAACCAGCGTGGAAAAAAATCTGGAAACCCGTTTGGGAGCCAACAAAGAAAGCAATTTGGAAGGATATTCAAGTGCCAGCTTGGAAAAAAATTTGGAAACCAGTATGGAAAGAAATTAAAGTCCCAGTTTGGAAAGAGATCCAAGTTCCTGCATGGAAGAAAGTATGGAAACCTGTCTGGGTACCTACCAAAGTGGCAGCATGGAAGGAAATTCAAGTTCCAGAATGGAAGAAAATATGGAAACCAATATGGAAAGAAATTCAAGTACCAGCTTGGAAAGAAATTCAGGTACCGGCATGGAAAAAAATCTGGGTGCCAGAATGGGTAAAGGTCGGAATTCCTGGTGAACATTACCATGGCACAGATCATCATGGATGGCAGTATACAAGCCATGACTTATGGAAGAAGAAATTGATTTGGAAACCGGTTTGGAAGAAATACTGGAAATCAGTAAAGAAACAAATTTGGGTGCCAGATAAAAAATTGGCATGGAAAGAAGCTTGGAAACAGGTGTGGAAACCAGCAAAAAAACAAATTTGGGTAGATGATAAAAAGTTAATTTGGAAAGAGGAATGGAAACAGATCTGGAAACCAGATAAGAAATTGATTTGGGTTCCAGACAAAAAGTTAGAATGGAAAGAAGCTTGGAAACAAATCTGGAAGACCGAACAGAAACAAGAATGGGTCGAAGATAAAAAATTAGTCTGGAAAGATGCGTGGAAACAAATTTGGGTACCAGCTTGGAAAGAGATATGGGTCCCAGCTTGGAAAAAGATTTGGAAACCTGTTTGGATATCTGAGTGGTTCCCAGCAGAGGATCATCACCATGACGGAGGTGGCGGAGGTGGCGGAGGAGGGGGAAATATAGGCGGTGGAGGCGGAGGATGGCAGGATCGTAAAGATACAGTGCAGCCAACGCAAACAGTTCCTTATAGCCCAAAGGCCATTGAGCAACGGCAACAGCAACAAGCACAACAAAAGCCTCAAAAACTTCAGCAAACGCCTATACAAACTCCAAACAAACCTGATGAAAATGGCGTGCGATGGAATAGATCGTTCAGTGGTGTGCTACCGACTATCACCGAAGACTTAGTCCCACCACCATTACCATCCAATCAGAACGCTCAACCTAATTTCTCATTTACAAGTCGTTGATCAATTGATCATATCTGATGAACAACACTGAAAAACAGTGTAAAATGGTAACATCAAATGTAGGAAAATCTTTTTTTACTATTAAATGAAGACTAACCAATATTTGATGACCCATTTTTATACAAACTAGTATGAATATACAACATGATTAATAAGGCTTGAGAATTATGTTTACGTTCAGTTTGTCAATGATAGCATTCTTGATAACACTTATCAATGCTTTGTAGTATTCATTCAAGTATTGTTGTGTATTTTACAACTAGATCTTTCATTTTCTTTTTCAGTGAAAAGCTTGTACAAACTGTTCGTTAGGATTGTACGAAATGTTTGTGAAGATAGCAGTCGTAACCTAGAAAATAATTTTCCAAAGTTCACTTATCCCTCTTGTTTTTCTATGAAAAATTCAATTGAAGTTAAATAATTTTGTCAACACAATGACTGGTTTCGATTGCTGTCAGCCTCGTACTTTTCCTGCGCGTTGAATGTAACATAAGCCACTGTACATATTAATTATATAAATAATGTAAGTAATGTATTAGACCGTAAGATTGTATCTTCCTGAGCTATTTGACTGATGGGCCCTCTTTTTTTGTACTTCCTCTTTATATTGGGCTTTGACTCGCATGTTTTGAACCTTCATGTTTTGTATGCCTTTTTTACCACTATAAAACCTACGTTGTTATCCTTACATTGTTAACTAATTCAATCACGATGAAAAAAGCAAATAAAAGTGATTAATATTTTGTTACTTGCATTGTGTTTTTACTTTTCACACGCAATCAGTTGCGCAATGATTTATCGCGTGTCGCAAAAATTTGCGCATTCGGAGAAAGTAACACTTGTTATTCGGTAGGATATAATACCAGAAAAGTTCAGAGAAAGTGCTTCGACACCCACACTCAGTCGATCGCATTTGAGATTCGCAAGATGTTAGCGTGTCTAGGCACATCCTTGTCATCATTCCTACGATTCCTCAACTGGTAAGGCTATCGTTATGCGAACTTCCCGAGACGATTTCAAACGCAGAGCGTTATGACTTTTTCCAGCGATACAATGTTTTCTGTCACGTTAATCGCTCAAACAAATTACCGTCTCATTATTCTGCTCATTGTTCGGAACAAATTTTATCAATAATGAAGCAGAAAGAGCCTGGGAAAATTTCGCGCTTTTCCCCAGGTGATAATCTATTTACTCGAAAAATTTTCGTCACGAATGAAATTACATACATGAATTATAAGTGAAGTTCAGTTGATGAAAAACATTATCTTCTTCTGTAAGTTAAATAAATTGAATTGAGTCGGTCATAGACAATATAGCACTTTCGTGGGATTTCACCTCATTTCTTCGAGGATCAAAGATAAAATGGTACTCGGTGATTCACGTTTATGCAAACGTTTCTTCAGGATTTATATCATACAAAAGTGAGAGTTCCTATCAAGAAGTAATGATAATAATATTATCTCGACCAATCGACCGACGAAGGGGAAAACCCGCAATCCAGGCAGTCGCGTTTTGTTCGTGCAACTTTGATGGTAATGATTGCTCATCATCATAGAACATTACTATTGACAAGAAAATTATGCGATCACAAAAGAAACAATATCATATAAATATGAAACAAATTTATAGGTCAACTTATAATTGACGTGCTGTATATGTACAAAAACTTATTATTTTTGCCACATTGTGATCTTAGATAAAAGTTGTTTACGCAATGAAGTTGCTAGTTAAGACTATGCTTTCATTGACAAATTTCAATTTTTCTAAAAGTTAATATTTCTTTAATGCAGAAAAACGTATTCAAAAATTAACAGTAACACTTTTTATACACACATCTGTAACGGTGATTGAATAATTTATCCTGAACTTTTCTTAGATAAATATTTATGTGCCCACAATAATAGATTCATTAGAAAGGAAAATTAACACCAAAAGACACTAATCGTTTTTTCACTATCAATGCACGTAAAAAAGAAAGCTCTTTACCGGAAGATCGTCAGAGTGTTACGATGAAAATGTTATAATCTTGGAACAGTGTCGGCTTATTTGAAAAGTAACATGATGCCAACACAAAATGAGAACTGTCAACGTTAGAGCAGATTTCACGCGAGATTCATCGTCTCACGAGACTTCGACGTAATTACCGTTGCAACCGTTCATGATAATCAAGGAATGCGATTAATTGCTCCGAAGATAACAGGTTTTCGAATGGAAACGCGACTATGCTGGCAAAGAACGCGATGCCCGAAGAATTCAGGAAACAACAACGTGCGTAAAACTGCTTTCCAAAAAAGAAAACCTATCGCTTTTAATAGATATCGTGCGGAAAAAGGTTTTGTGCGTCTTGGAGAAATTGCTTCGAGTTGGGAACACATACTTCTTTTTTGTCAAATGTATTTTCGCGTGATCGTTTATTTCAATTGTAAACTTATTTTCAATAAATTTTTCTATATCATAGTTAAAGACTCCATGAGATTAATTCATTGTTATTTATTTGGAAATATTCAAAGTCGGGTAATTTAAAGTAACTACAATTTTGTTCGTTAAAGAAAATATTTCACATTGTGTGTGTAAACAATAGATTAAATAAGTAATTTTCAATTTTTTTATTTTTTATTTTAGTTAGGTCATTTATTATAATTTTTTGCTATTTACATTATAATTACGTATATATTTATAATAGATATAATCATATTATATGTAATTCTTTATATTTAAGCAATATAAATATAAATGTTGACAAAATATTATTTGTATAGAATAAATGTGTGCATCTGTTAAAATTGATGTCAGTTTTTTCAACTGCTAAGTTCATATTTCGTATTTCATTCATTTATGGGTGAAAATTTGTGTCTAATTGTACTTCGTATCATTACAACATCAAAATTTTTAACATTTCTATTTTTGCGGAGATGTAGTTCAAAATTAAATGTACGAAGTGAAATTGTGTTCACAGTATATACAGGGTGTCCTAAAAGTTCCGGGACGGTCAAATATCTCGGAAACTACGCTTTGCATCGAGAAACGCTGAAACACGTGTTTGATATTTTTAAAAAAGCTATCAAATGACACCAAAATTGACCCCCTACCTCCACCCCCTGGGGGTGGGGCGGGGG